>WURT03186787.1:0-10120 GCA_009936505.3 Holothuria glaberrima | reverse complement strand
GGATTACAGGGCATCTCATGGGGCTTTTGCTCTCCTTTGCCCTTAAACTTGTTATGTTATGTTATGTTATGTTATATAGGCTACATACAACTAGTATTAGGCCCTATTATATATATAGGCTAGGCCTACGAAGGGTAGCCTGCAGTATTTACTATAGCCTAGGCCTATAACGCTAGGACAGCCTGTGGGTTGTCACCTTTAAAACTTGGGCAAATACTCATTTATCAGGCGCTAAAATACTTTAATTTAAGATATACACACCATCTTGAAAATATTTTCCTACAAATCATGCCAAATAAGGCAGTCGACCGTTGGTTTTCTTTCTTTCTGCGCCTCCACTTGCTGGAAAAATGTGTTCGTGCAACGACCAACGTAATACGAAACCCAGTGTTTCCAAACCTGAAAAAAAAAATCCTGACTTTTTTTTTCAAGTCCTTGTGTCCGTCGATTTGAAACAGATCAAAAGTGTTTAAGTTAATGGAAATGGACGGGAAAAGGAAGCTTGTCCCTCACTCTAGAAATAAGGATTCCCTCAAACTCTTGAAACTCCTTATTTTCTGAAATAACCGAAGAACACCTTCAAAGTACGGAATCACTGGGAATTAGACAATGCTGAAGTTGATTACGAGGTGTTCAAGTCATGGCAAAGTGGAAACTCAGATTTGTTTTACGCATTTGTTGCAGGGAGTGCTTCCACTACACTCGAATTTTGTCGAAATGAAGGAAATTTCGGTCTTCCTTGGGGATTATCTGAAATAGAATTATTAGAATTCGCAAAAATCGGGAACCAAAAGGAGTAGTTTTTCTCATTCTCTTGAAAAAAGGACAAGTTGTTTCTTCTGTTTCCTTTTCTTTCACACATTTGTTATCACATGTTTGTTCAGCATTTATTACACAAACCGAGAGAGAAAAAGGCAACACAAGCATAATTATACAGAAAACGATCTTGCGACGGAATTTCAGGAATTATCATATTGTACAAGGAATTAATGGGCTCTTTTTCAGGATTTTTCCTGAATAGTGGAAGTATTGATATAAGGGGCGTAGTGGTGGTACACTCATCACTTGCACTCAGTATGGTAACCTACAGCAGGGTTGCTCCACAAACAGTTGTGCCGCCAGAATTTGGGACAGATGACGTGCGTCGCAATGCAACCTCAGTTGACCCCCCCCCCATGTAAAAAAATGTACCTTTTGGCATCCCTGCGATTGATACAGCAGTGACCCCCCCATGTAAAAAATGTACCTTTTGGCATCCCTGCGATTGATACAGCAGTAGGGATCCTTCCACACTATAAGGTGCCGAGGATGGGGAGTGTAACCCCTTTGAAGTTGATGCGCCCTCCCATTAAGAAATTTTTAATTTAAAGGGAAAATGCAGTCCCCCCCCCCCATTTGAATTTGTGTGCCCCGTCATCCTACTTCAGAAATGGCTCTTATCAATCATGTGATAATATTTTTGTTACTCATTTGTTAAATTCATGCAGAAAACTTGGTTTACCTGCAATTTGCAATGTATGTATACAGAAACAATGAAAGGTAGCCTACTTTTGAGAGAAATAACAGGAGATTTGTAAAAATTCGCAATTTTTAAAATAAACTGGGGCGACTGCCATCTCCTTTAAGGTTGCTTAGATGCAAAAAGACGGTACCATCTTTGGGATATTTGTGTTAGTAATCATAACTAGCTGCAGCCTGGTGTAACTGCAGTCATATACTTTAGTAAATTCTAACTTGATTTTTGGTTAGGCTACGTGTAAGAGGAAAGTATGTTGTCCAGGACTAAGCAGTGTCAACAATCCTCTTAAAGCACCCTTTTGGCTCCTTTACCGCCTATTCGGGGAAAGATTTTATGCAAAAGTACGGTGCGTGAAGTCCACAGAAACATTCTTGGACTATTACGAAAATTTTCCTTTGCTTCTATGATTTTGCATTTTAAAAGGGTACCTCATTTTGGTAGACACCGGTAGGCCGGCCTATGGGCCTCCTGGAAGCTTTGGATTAATTATACGAAATAGGGCACTGATATGATGCTTAATTATAACCTGACATCCAGATGAGTATGACGCCGAGTACATTATACAACTATTGTTTGTTTGTTTGTTTTTTTTTTTTTCAATTTTGAACGAAGATGCAGACGAACAACTTCCAGCAATGGAGAATGTGAGGGAGGAAGAGTATATTTGCAGGGAGCTAGGTGATATACACCTCCCTGATGGGTAAAGTAAAAGGGGTGAAGGACTAACAAGCGTGTTTCAGAATGCTCTTTCGTCGTTAGTGTATTAACATTCAACATACCTCTCGGTAAAAAAAAATGCAAAATGTACCCAGGGTTAAATTCCATTTGGCAGAAACCATTTGAAACCATTCAGGTTTAGACTGTGTTTGGTCAATTTTCCATTCAAAACCATTTATTACCATTTGAAACCAATTAGAAAACCAGTTGAGATTACTATTTGCATTTTTAAGACCAGTTGGCACCATTCAAAACCATTTAAAAACCACTTGAAACCATTCAAGACCATTCGAGAAGAATGTGTTTTGGGAAAATGGTCCAAATGGAGTTTAACTGTGGGTAGGCTATAACGTCAAATACGTACTTTCAACCTTCCACAGAGTCATGCTACAAATAAACGTGAAAGATCCATATTGATGCGTGGCACGGCTTTGGCCAGCTATGCGTCTCCCCGTCTTTGAAACGGCTAAATCTGAATGAGAGACTGCCAAACTTTATTTGAGCAGGACGGCTTTTGAGACGCCAATAAATAGCTTGGTCTAGCCTTCCATGTGAGTTTGATTTGACATCACCTAGCTCAGACATAATTTAAACTCACTGATATCATATTTCAAACCAATATAGTCCCCGCCAAAATCTATAGCATGTATAAGGACAAATTAATTACCGTAATTTAAATTACAACACTCCATTATAAAATGTCGCCAACGTAAAACAAGGCCAGTAAGCCTAATTTAACACAAATCATAGTTTTAGTGCTTAGCCCCAGTACGCGTAAAAGTTGCTTGCCCCAACTGGGCTGCTGCGGTACTTACAGCTCTTGACAAGACTGCCCACACCGTGGAGGTCAAGCGTGTGGGCCACAAGCTTGATTTTTTCCTTCGTATTATTAAAGGGTAATACCCAATCATAAAAGGTAGCCTAGCTCTATAGTCAAGTGACTGCTATTATACCGCAAATAAATCATTAAATCCACTGCCGCAACCAAATGGGAGACACGGACATTAGCCTACTTTCCATGGTCGTAACCGGTTGTACCACTCCTTAATTTAACACTTTTGTAAAGGATAGGATTTGGGTATGTCGTCGGATCGGGCACTGTTTTAAATTTGGCTATACTTATTAAATTCTCATTTGCATCACAGTTGGTAAGAAGAAACATTTTTCTCAGCTGCTTGTTTAAATAATCTGAATCTACCACGATTTCATGCACGGAACGAAACAGACACCTCAAATATAAATTGATTCCATCAGTTATTTTTATTGGATCTTTTTGCACCTGGTTTTTATTTTAATCATTTTGTGATGTTTGGCGACCTAAAAGATTCAAGGAGGCTGAGGTATTTTTACAACATTGTGAGCATGATTTTTACCCCAATAATGTGAAGAAAGCCGTTGCTTCCAGGGTGCTTCCCCCCTGGACTACCAAAGAGGGGGGGGGGGTAGTTCCTGGTGAATCAGTAACAAGTGAGACACCCTACTTAAAAATCTTGGCTAAAGCCCTGATGCGAGGCCCCTACAGAGGTTGGAGATGTCCGAAGTTTTTCGGAAAACCTTTGTGGCCAAAATAGTCCCATGTATAATTTCCTTAATAATGATTATGAAATGGAGTGCAAACCGTGACGAATGCTAAATGTTCCATTAAATAAGATTTCCACGACAAAACCTGCATCCAGGCTCTGCATCGAGACACTTTCAACTGTTCAATATCCAACAAACCTAAATGTCAATAAAAAGGCCGGTCTTTTACCTGGAAATTCGTATTAAAACAGCTTTCAACTTAGCTGCTGTGCTTTTCCGCGAGTTGATGTTGGAAGATACTGATAACAAGAACAATACTCGGTGTCAGTAGCGTAACTGGGGTGATAGAAGTGGGGGGCAGGGATGAAAATAAGGTAAATTTACGGACAGCATAGATTGAATGTACCGACATTTGTCAAAGGGTTATCACTTAACAAGTCACTCACCACGCACTCTTGACCCCCCCTCCCATCCACCCCAAATCTTGCATTATTTTCCCATACCTTCGTAGTTCATGGAACTGCAACACACCAATAACAAGGGGCGTCGATTTTATTTTGGAAGTGGGGGATAATCTGGCCTAAAACTTTTCTCTTATCCTGGTGAAGAGTCTAAGAGGAGGAGGGCCAGATGCAAAATGGTGCCAAATGTTTTAATATTTGGGGGTATACTTCATTGCCCAAAGAAAAAAATGCATGCAGGCTCAGCTAGGGATGGTGCCTGGATTTACCGACATGGGGGCCA
This sequence comes from Holothuria glaberrima, assembly GCA_009936505.3. Classification (NCBI taxonomy): domain Eukaryota; kingdom Metazoa; phylum Echinodermata; class Holothuroidea; order Aspidochirotida; family Holothuriidae; genus Holothuria; species Holothuria glaberrima. The sequence continues at coordinate 5,619 of WURT03186787.1, read as the reverse complement.
AGCGCCCTGACAAGGGGCCAGCTACTCTACGCCTCGACGGAAGCAATAGGTTGCCGAAATGATGCCGATCGCAAAGTATAAGGCGCGCGAAGCGGGCCGAAAAAATTGGGATTATATTGCAAAAGATTTCATATTTTTGTTGTCATTAAGAAAAGTTGAAAAAGTTTGAGTTTTTATTTAAAAAACTGCCCTTCTTAAGAGCAAACCAAGAAATTTGATGGTGCGACTGCATGGTCTTCGGGGAGTACATTTTTCATCTCACCCATTTAGGCTCCCTGACGAAACTGAAAAATCATTTTCCTTACAACATATATTTGCCACGATGGTCAGGTTGAAGAATCTTCCAAAAGATAGGAAAAAGAGGTTAGAATTTCGCAACGTTTCATTTTCGTGTTCTTATTGAATCAGACTACAATATGGTAATGGCAGACGTTACAGTTAGACAGAACTGAAGATGAAAGCACGAGTAGCGAGCGAAATTTTTGAAGTTATAGAAAGAATTACTACAGAACTTACTGCCTACGGACCTGATAAAGGGCCATGTGGAATACTTTCTGAGCATATCAAATATACGATATGCCTATTAAGTTCCACAGTCGGCGGATGTACCGGCAAGATCAGCAAATGTACCGACAGACCATCCCAGGAGGACAAGTGGGAGGCGACCGACCCCTGCCCCCCCTTACGTTACGCTACTGCTCGGTGTGGTTCAAAGCTCGCGGAACGTGGGAAAAATTTTGATAGTTTGCGAAGGATTTGTGATAGAAAATGATAACAATAGATCCATCATTCGGTCGAAAACACATATCAATCTTCCCCTACAGAAAATCTTTTGGGATCATTTTAAATTTTTCAGATTTTTTCAGAAATCGATTAGGGAGACATTCACCCCTTCCCACGTCCCTCGTGTCCCCACGTCTCCTACTTTTTCGCAGACGAGGAACAATAGCGGTGAGAGGCTGCACTTACCGGGCCAGTCGGGGAAGTCGCTCAATCAGAGATTAAGGGTGAAAACAGGGTCGTAGCCTGGATGAAATACCCGGGGGCAATACATGACAGCGTCCAGTAGCGTACCTAAGGGTGATTGGCACCCAGGAGGAGCCTTTTCTTTATCACCCATTGCCCCCCCCCCCCACCGAGACGTCTAAATGGAAATTGAAATTCGCATTCATTAAAATCATTTTGTAGGACAAAAGAGGAAACAAAATTATTACACAAGATCATCGATTTAGGTAATCATATGCTATTCATGCGCGTAGCGAGGAATTTTTCAGGGGGGGGGGGGACGAAGTGGAAGTTTTTGCGAGGGAGCTATTTCACGGTGTGAGATTTTTTGTTTTTTAATGTTGAAATATGTTATTTGGTGCATAATTTATACGGTATTTTGTATACATAAGGAGACGTATTATTATGTATTTTATGAACTATTTTGTAGGAATAACCATATAGAAATGAAATACGCACATATTGCTGGCAAATAATTTATCATTCTACAAGTATGCAGAATCACATAACAGCTTCAAACAAGTGCAAGGTGTTGGTTTTGTACCAGGGGGCGTGGATCCATCTCCAAAAGTGGGAGGGACTTTTCACCATTTGCGAATCGCTGTCCTGGGGGGACGGGTCTAAGGGGATGGGGTGTTCCCCTCCCCTTTGGAAAATTTTTGCTCACGTAAGGTGGGCTAGATGCAAAATGGTGCTTCATTTGGTGCTAAATTTGAATTGAATATATCACCACGTATTTCTACTTTTTTAGGAAGTTTTTTTTTTCATTTTGCTTGCTTAAGTGAATTTTGTCTCAGTCCTTGGCGTAAATCAGAACTACATTTCGTGAAGTGAGTGAACAGTAAATTGTTAGACTTTTCACCATTTACGAATCACTGTCCTGGGGGAGGGGGTGTCCCCTTCCCCTTTGAAGAAAAAATGAAGTTGGAAGGTATCTACATGGCAAATGGTGCCATGTTTGGGCGAAATTTAGCTTTTAATAATATGACTCGGTTGGATAATCCTATGTTTTGAGCGCTTCCTCTGTCTCTTCAATCTCTCTCTTCCCTTTCACCTGCAATCCTCGACTTTGTGATTTCCCCCGACTGACCACAGAGGTGGCAGCCCCATCTCTCTTTCCTTTCCAGGGCCGGAGCCTGCGGGGGGAGGCAAGGGGGCAGCTGCCCCTAAATATCCAAATCCTAAATGAAAAATGGCCTACTTGAACAAACACTGAAAATCCAAAAAACTTCATTGTCCTAATGAAGTTTTTAAGGACCTCAGAGCCAGGAAAATCACATAAAAGGGTTCATTTTCCTCAAATTTTCCCGGGAATGTCCCCGGATCCTCGCCGCAGACGGACGTTTTGCGGGTAAATCGCACTGACAAATGAATCTCCGTCCTCATTTATGATACTTGTGTAAGTATATGGCTGAAGTCCATATTGATCTCAAGACAAGTGTTGTTTCTCACACTGTGCCACAGCATGCTAATATAAAATAGCATCAGGCGCGTAGCCAAGGGGCGAAGGGGGCAGCCGTCCCCCTTGAGAAAAATTTTAGTATTTTTTTTACAATATTACTAGTGTTTCACCTATTTATATGCGGTAAATAGGTCTGGGAAGTGCCATTTCCAGCAATCTGGGAGGCATTTTGGACCAAAATTTTCTCGCGCTCCGCGCCAGACCATGGGAGCACTGACAGCATACTTGCCAACTCTACCGATACCGTAGGGGGACAAATTGTAGGCCTACCATATCAGGCACACATGGTATCTAGTGGTAGGCCTATGTACAAAACATGGGCGTGAATCATGGGGGACGGGGGGACCCGCCAAAAGGGAGGGACATCGCTAAAAAGTCCCCCACCCCCACTTTTTCAAAAATGATGAAAACTAAAACTATGATAACGAATTGACACTACATATTAACTCATAACTTCGCACTTAGCACTGAGCAGGTAAGTTCCTAGTCCCCTCCCGTAATGCATCAGTCAGTATCGATATCCGGACCGTGACCCAAGTACTATTAATTTTCCTTCCCGCTTTAGCTCTTACACCTGTTATATTCAATGTATTACTACATGAATAACATCTGCGATGCCCGGCTGCTAACTTAGTTAAAATAGGCCATCATTGTTTCTAGTTGGTGGGGTCTTAGGTCTTAGTTTTGTAGTTGGTAGGGTCTTAGTTTTATAGTTGGAAGGGTCTTAGGTCTTAGTTTTATAGTTGGTGGGGTCTTGGGTCTTAGTTTTGTAGTTGGTGGGGTCTTAGTTTTATAGCTGGTGGGGTCTTAGTTTTATAGTTGGTAGGGTCTTAGGTCTTGCTTTTGTAGTTGGTGGGGTCTTAGGTCTTAGATCTTAGGTCTTAGTTTTGTAGACACCCGTATTTCTCCTGCAGCCACACTTACTACACTCGCAATACCAACAGTATGTACGTCAAAAGAGGAGTACATATTCGATACCTGCTATGAAGGTAAGTTGTAGCGGAAACTGTGTAGGGCACAGTGGAAAGTGGGCACGAGTCAAAATCCGTAGAACCCTTAGTTGATTTGTGGTCGGTGGACTTTAAAGGGCAATTCTCTTCATCCCAGACGGTTTCAGTTCTCCCAACTAAGCAACTTGTAGCTCCTCCCATATCTGTATAAAGCTCCTTCTTGTCCATACACAAACCTATTTTATTGCTTCACGCCATGTCCTGGTGAGCATACAAGGTTATAATGTGTAATCCAAGACTTTTTCAGCATTGTGTGGAATGTGAGCTACTCTGCATCTTTTGAATTTTCAAACTTTCATGTAAATCAAAGAGCAGTAACCAATTGAGAATTTTGATACACCTACACTAAAAATATCTTTTGGGGTGACAACTGTTTATCTTTAAGAAAGCGCAGAGGGAAACTAGTATCCGTCAAATCCTTGAGCAGAAGGCTGTATCTGAAACTAGACCTGTTTGGTCCCAAATTTCCGAAAAGAATCAGATTGTAAAGACATTGGGGGCTCTGGGAAGTCCTAAGTGTTAAAGAGGGCGTGCTTTATAGGCGCTGGGAATCTGATTGTGGTCATATCACGACATTTCATGGAAATTGGTCGTTCCGAAAACTCTGCGGAGTGATGCGATGTTACAGTTGCATGATAATGCCACGGCAGGTCACCTTGGTGTTAAGAAAACGCTCATGCGTACTCAGGAAGGTATTATTGGTGTGGATACCACAAGGATGTAGGAAGTTGGTGCCGTCAATGTGACTTATGTAATTCTAGGAAGAACCCTCCAAAGAAACGTGAAGCCCCTATGTAACGATGTGTGGTAGGTGTGCCAATGGAGAGGGTGGCAATGGATATTATGGGTCCCTTCCCGGTAACTGCCAGAGGAAATAAGTATATCCTCTGTGTTGCAGATAACTTTACTAAGTGGACCGAAGCTTTTGCAACACCGGACCAAGAGGCAGAAACGGTTGCTAAGGTCTTTGTAGAACAGTTCCTTACTAAATTTGGTGTTCCCTTGCAGTTACACACTGACCAGGCCGAAACTTTGAATCGAAATTGTTCAAAGAATTGAGTACGTTACTGGGTATTGCCAAAACTAGAACCACCGCCTTCCACCCTCAATCTGACGGCATGGTGGAAGGTTCAACAGAACTCTGGGAGCCATGCTTTCAGCCGTGGTTATAAATAGTGAAGATCAACGTGACTGGGATGAGTGGCTGCCCCACGCGACTGTGCTTACAGGTCATCTGTTCATGAAACAACCGGGGAGTCCCCAGCGCTATGATGTTCGGAAGGGAGATACACCTATGAAGTGTGACATGAAGGGTAGCAACCTAGCTCGTTTCAATGTTGGCGACTTAGTTTAGCTCTAAACACCTAATAGAAAGAAAGGCTTGTCGCCTAAGTTTCAGCGTTACTGGGAAGGTCCATACCAAGATTACGCATAGACTGTTAGATGTTAATTATCGTATCCGATTGACCGAGCGCTCTAGTCCGAAAGTGGTACGCTACGATCGCCCGAAGCCCTACAAGGGAGAGCCTGCGAAGCCGGACGAGGAAACCTGAGATGATCGCTAGTGTACTGTATTTGTTTTTCATTACTTTGTGGACTGGTTTTGAATGGATTGTGTTTTTGTGACCAACAGATGTGTTTTATAAAAGTGTTTTATATTTTGGAGAAATATATCCTTCACTGTGTGTAATGGATGGAATGTTTAATATGGACACCTTGTGGTTTTTCTTGCTCGAAGTAGAAAATAGCGCGAGCCCTTTTGGCTAGCAAAACGTGAGGCTTGGAAGACCACAAGTTGAATTGTGTTTGTTTGTCTCATTGTAATCGTTTTGCAGTATTATTTGTGTGCGGCCCTTCTCAACATCTATCTTGGGACTGCCTCACCAGAACTTACTCTTAATTCAACTTCAGCCTCACCATTCATGCCTATGGCGTGTAGACAAGTTTTCATTATAGTCGGGTAGATTTGTGGCAAAATGCAGCTCAACCTCAAAAAAATTCCTACAAGTGAGATTTTAATAGTTTTTGGTAGATTGAGGCGTGGGGAACAACATATCAAAAATCCACCAAAATCGGTTCACGGGATATTTATTTAAATGGGTCATTTCCAAAATGGCCGTTTTAACGTCATTGTAAAGGTAA
>WURT03186776.1:0-10121 GCA_009936505.3 Holothuria glaberrima | reverse complement strand
CTTGTTAGAGAATTGAAAGTGTCTCCATGCAGAACCTGAATGCAGGTTCTGTCAATGCAAGGAAATTTCATTTAATGAGAAATTTCTGCGAGCTCTGGGCGCTTTCAATTCGTCATGGTTTGCACTCCATCTCATGACCATTATTAAGGTAATAATACAATGGAGCTATTCTGATCACGACGCCGCTTTTCCGACAAAGAGAGGTGCATCTCCAGCCTTTGTAGGGGCCTCGCATCAATATGGGATCTTTCAATCTAAATTGTAGCATAATGTGGAAGATTTCAAGTACGTATTTTCTGTTGTACATTTTTCTAAAAAATTACCGGGTGCTTCGTGCACAGCTATTTTCGGCATAGGTGGTGATTGTTAATACACTTACAACGAAAAAGCAATGAAAAGGTCTAATATCACCTCCCTGCACCTACACTATCCCTCGAATCCCTCCCATTTCCCATTGCTGCAAGCTGTTTGTCTGGATTTTCGTTCAAAATTAGTAAAAATACGATAGCTGTAAAGTGCTCGATGTCATACACTATAGTATCATTTGGATGTCAGGTAATAAGCATCATGTCAGTACCTCATTTTATATAATTAATCTAGAGCTTCCCGGAGACCCTATATGGTGGCCACCAGCCTCAGATAACCATTCATAATGCTCAATGAAGTAAAGGAAAATTTCGTAATAGTCCAAGAATGTTTCTGTGGATTCCACGCACGTATTTTTGGGTACAAACTTTACCAGAATAGAAGGCAGAAAAGTAACCAAAGGGGGGGGGGTGGGCTCAGGAGGTTTGTTGAAAACATACCCTTCACTTACACAACATACTACACTCTTTCATACAACCAAAATTACAATTTACTAAATTATGGGCATTTTCCAGCCATATATGATCAGTTCCAAAAATATCCCAAAGATAGCACCATTTTGCATCAAAACAACCTTAAATTAACCAAATTTTCTCAAAGTAAGGGGACACCCCTCCCCTTAGACCCCTCCTCCAGGACGGCCCCTTTATGTAGTGAAAAAGGAAGGATCCTCCACTGCTGTGTACGATCACGTGACGCTTAAAGAAAATTCCTTTTACACACACTTGGGGACTGGGTGGCATTACGACGTCATCTGTGGTGTTCCCCCGATCAACAGACCCTTGCGGAGCCAATGATCTAAGCCACTTCCTGAGAGCAATATTATTAAACGTGGACAGGGACACTACGTCCCCTTTGACCTTTCCCCTAGGATGGCCATCGCTAATCGCCCTAGGATAAACATTCTTGCAAATTTTACCATTCCAATTAAAGGGGCATGACATGAATGATAAAAGTTTGAAATGGGCCTATGTATTTGCTGTAGTCTTATCAAGACGGCCATCACTCATCCACAAGCCATCGTCAACCCCCCCCCCCCCTCTTACAGTAAAACTTCGATCCGTCCCTGCCAACTAGTGCAATAATCTGACAGGCTGAGAGTAATGAGTGAGTGAATTCCTATATTGGACAAATGTAAAGTATGCAGCGGGACTCAGTGGGGCCCGAGGTCTTTGAATTTCACGCTGGGTCAGGAGAATTCGAAGAACTAGACCCATACAGTGGGTCAGGTCAATTTTAGTATAGGCTATATACATTTGGAAAGTCAGTCCAGTGAGTTTTTGCTTACTCCAGTAGCTCTACACCTCACTGACTCCGGTGATCAGTAGAAAACGGAGTGTTAAATCAAACTCTCATGGTGTTTATTTTCGTGGATATGTTCATAGCTGGGATTACGAGAGTTGAAGGGAAGGTCTCATTGTGCCTCACTTTTTTGCAGACCTTCGCAAACAGTATAAAAAATATTGAAAAGAGAACGAATAGAAGCGATCCCAGAGAAATTAGGAGAAAACATCTAAGATAACTTTTGATAATAAATGAAGCCGTAAAACATAAATATAAATATATCGCATGCACACTCCATGAAATTTAGTTATGACAGTGACGGATAGCTTACATATGGACAGGTAAGGGGTAGTTTGGAAAATTTTTGTACCTTTATTACCGTACCTCAGCTCCCTGCCCTAGCTCACTCGTTTTTACCCAACTGAAACCCCGAAAGGAGGGTCACTAATACTAGTAAAAGATGTACGCCTTTGTACATGCATCATGGTCCTTGCACACACATTCAGAAAATTACTGTATTTACTATTAACTCTATTAAACATCCTGGGGCGTGAAATTTTCCAAAGTGGAGGGGAGTTTTGTAAGATTGAATTGCCAATTCAATAAATTTGACCTAATAAGTAAACGAGTTCTAAGCAAGGAACTGTTTTTTTCATTGTCATTTTGACAATAAGTCACTGGTCCTAATTGATCTTGATATTGTAATAAACATTTGAGGGGAAAACAAGGTTACCGGAGGAAGCAAACATTGCTTCAGGGAATCTATAGCATGTTGATTCCATGGTTGGTTAACCTTTCTAACACCTCCTTGGTTACAGCCTACCCTGTGATATTCTTCTAGTTATTCGCAGGGGCGTAACTCAATAGGATTTATTGGGGGTGGGATATTTTTGCCCTGCGAAATCAGTCAGTGCCCTGTGACTTCATGTCGTGAAAAGAAATGTAAATAAACGCTGATTCTGTCACTGAATGCTGTGGATTCATATTTTACTTTGTTGGCAGCCATAGGTGAACGGGACTCTTCCAATCTGGGAATCTCAAAAAGTTGCCCGAATTTCGTTGCAGCTGTAGGTGCATAATATAAAGTACCAATCCCCTTCAAGCGCGCGAAAATTTTTGCACATTTTTCGGGCATTCGATCAAAAAATTCGGGAACTCAGTGGAAAATTCTGGCGATCTTTTCACTTTTACTTTATCTCGGCCGGAATTTCACCTATTCTGTGCCCGAAATTTTGTGGTTTACTGCCCGAATTTTCGACCTAAGAAATTTTTTTTGGGGGGGGGCATTCTACCCCCGCCTCGTACGCCTATGTCGGCAGCCATGCCGCACAAAGAACAGAACTGTACATTGTATACATTTCACAGTCGAATGCCTCATAACATTGTATAACAAGTATACTTACGTATACTTAATCTTTACTTTAATCTTTATATATGCATGGCAATGATGGTATGCATGCATGATCCATTAAGACTGTAAAAAAAAACAGTGTTTTGTATAATATATACCTAAATAAATAAAGTCTTTTTAACTTTTACTTGAAAGTTGAGACCTCTGCTTCAGTATAGGCCCTACGCAGTGAAAATGAGTTGACTTTTATAGGATTTGCATTTTCTCTGTCTACCAATCATTTAAGACGGTATCAATGTTTATGTTGTTTGTGAGATCTTTGTCACAGGTAAGAAGAAAGCACTCGTTCAACTGCTCGTCGGAAATTGAAATTAGTTTGGGCTCTGATTTAATCCCGAAATCTAAACTGTGACATTGCAAAGCGCGCGAAATTTTTTGGGTATAAGCCTACACTAAAAAGAAGCCGTACTTATTTAAAGCTCATATAAGTCAATTGTCATAAAAGTTATGTTTACTTCTTTTCTATTGTTTTATTTTAGTTCGAAACTTATTATCAAACTCTCAAAAAATATTAAGACTTTTGCCCTGCGAAATATATATTTTTGCCCTGACAGAGTCACATTTTTGCGAGTTGGGGGAGGGGGTGAACCACCCCAATCCCCCCAGTTCGCTTTCCATCTTTCACGATGACTTGAAGGGTAGTACTACAACTTGCACATGTTGCTACCACCCGATTTGCCCTATACCAAACAAAAAGAATGCTCGATACCAGAAAATTAAGTCTAACAGTACTTAATGGCATTTTTTTGGGGGGGGGGAGAACTTCCGACCCCCTTTCTGTAAAAAGTGTGCCTGATACGCTTGCTGGATACATTGTTAAAAATTTCTGTAGAATTACAGAATAAAAAAACGAAATACATAAAAAATACAGCAAAAGTGCTGTCAATTTGTTTCATAAATCTACAGCACTCTTTCGGTATCCTCCTTGTATTTCCTTTTTCTTATTCTGTAATTCTACAACATTTTACAGACATTTCAACATTGTATCAATTGCAGTATTGTTCACACTTTATAATAATGGTACTCTATACAAGGGGATTTTTTTTTGTATATATACTTTTTACTTAAATTGATTCTCTGATCATCAGATGCCATGAAACTGTATTCATCTGATTTAAGTAAAAAGTCCCAGACCCTCCTGTCTTGACTGTAGCTACGGGTACAAGATCATAAGCCGGCTGGTAGGCCTATTCCGAAATTACATTGAACACACTTTCCTGCACCGGTGATGCACGAAAATCAGGACCGTAGCCAGGGAGGTTGCTCCTCAAGATTTCTAAACCCTAAATGGAAAAAATGGCGTACCTAAAATACTGAAAATGATGAAAACTCCATTGTCCAAATTATGTTCTCATGGCCCTCAGGACCCGAAAAATCACATGTGAAGGCTTATTTTCCCCAAAATTTCCCGGAGACATCCCAGGACCCCACCGCAGACCGGCACTAATGCGGTTAACTCGTACAGACTAATGAACCTTCTTCTGTTTTATGCACACAGCGCAGCTGAAGCAGGCTATAAGTTTAAAGATCTTAACTATTGTTTCTCAGGTGTTCAACCACATATAGCTTTACGCTATAGATCACATGCTATAAAATCAGTGAACTTGCTTAGTTCCTTTTAGTCATGTTTTATCCTACAAAATAATTTTACTGAATAACTTTTTCCTCTTGGAATCTTAATTTCTGAAACATGAAGTCCCCAAATGTTTCGGTACACAATTTTAGCGCTCTAGAAAGTGCCATTCACGCTAATGTGGGAGACTTTTTTGACAAACTTGGACCGTGGGGCGCTACGTACCAACCGATGGTGGACCTCCAAGTAGCCCACTTACTGGGTGAAGGTCCGCATAGGGTAGGCCTACAAGCCTTCGGATATGGCATGACACTTGTCATTCCCACACAGCCGACGAAATAGCAAATAATGAAAATTTCTTCAATATATATAAGCACTCCAAATAAAGCTTTATCAAAGATAACACCATTTTGTATCCAAGTAACCTTACAAAACTATAGGCAAACTTTCTCAGGTTTCATCCATCTAAAAAGCCCTAATAAGGCACTAAATAGTGAGAATTTTTAAACATGTAACAAGTTCAAAACTCTCCAAAGATAATACGATTTTGCATCTTAGCCATCTCACACACACACAACTACGTCTCAAAATGAATAAGCAACAACGATACCCCCCCCCCCCCCAACACTAAATAATGAAACTTTCTACACATACAGTATAATCAGTCATAGGTATTGCGGAAAAGAGCATCAGTTTGTATTTGTATACTCTTAAAGGTACCACATGGATAATATGGATTCAAGTCCTCCCCTTAATTAGACCCCTACCGTAGGGTTGCTCTGGGTCACGGTGACAAAGCAAGAATTCTGCTGGATTCTGACTATCCAACGTGGTGTTGAAACTCACCTTGTATTGACCACGCGTTATCAGTATATGATCATAAGCACACTGCCTATTCCGAAATGAGAGAGGTCGCACTTCATAGCACCCGTTGATGCACAAAAGTGTTTGCTTTTGTACTTACCTCAAGTCTACAGCCAGACAGGGTACTGAAGGGTGGCAAAATTGCTTCCAGGAGGGGCGAAAAAAATTTCAGGGGGCCAAATGTGTAAAAAATGGCAACTTCAAACTTTCTACGGGGAGAAAAATTTTCAGGGGCGAAGCACCCCTTGCCCCCCTTAGCGACGGGCCTGACTAATCTTGATTGCTTGACCATTGATGCCAGAAAACATCATTTAACAGTCTAATTTTAAATTCGTCCAAGAGCCACCACCCCCTTTCATTGATGCTTCGTAGGGTACATTTTTCGTCTCGTAAGTTCGAACATTTTCCTTATATTGCCCCAAGCGGACATGATCGCCGTTGATCTGTGGTCGGAGACCGTCAAGCGTCACGTGCATTTGAGCAACTTGGGGAGTTCTTGACAGCATCGAGTGAGGATCGGCAAATTTAACTTTGGAAAACCTTTAGTACAGGCGCGGTTTTACGGGTGGGGGGGGGCTTTGGGGACTCAAGCCCCCCCAAAAAAAATTCGCTCAAGCCCTCCCCTCCCCCCAAAAATCCGAGTTTGTGTATTACCTTCATGCTATATTTGCGTGTATTGAGAAAATCAAAATTGCCCAATACATTTGTGCACATCTTGGTCCAGTGGGTGTAGTTTCTCAAATATGTCATGCAAGTTAGTCATGTGATCACGTTTGCCAACCATAATCCCACGTCCACGTACGTACACGGTACACGGTTGTTTTGACTGCATGTATTACTACAGCCACGCTTCGCCTTGGTACTGTATAGCGGATTAAAGGTACATACGCACAGTGCGGGCGCGTACTAGCTTACCCAGCTGCCGCGCATTCTTACCTTTGACGCCAGTCCCTACATGAATGAGTTTGTCTAGGGGAAACTGTCGTCTGAGTCTCGAAATCACATAGGTTCATGATTTCATAACATGGAAATTTGGATAAGTTGGATAAGTAACATCTATGACAGTACGTAAATACACGTTAATCAAATTAACGGATTAATCACATCTGTCTGTCTGTTGGAAGTTCAAAAAAGTCATTTCGTGGCTGATCTTGTCAAGTTATACTGGCAGTCCTTTTTAGTCAAATACAAGGCGGAATCGTTACTCCCATCAGATTGCATGTAAGGACACCTAACTTTTCAAAAATTTTCGAAGGGAGTGATTGTCTCCCCATGGCTCCCTCACCGACGCCAATTTTTTAGATCCTAAAAATACGCAATATTTGTAACACAAATTTTACTTCAAATGGTAGCACATGTGGCACCAGATTGCGTGTAAGGACACAAGATTTTTTAAAAATTTTCAAAGGGGAGGGGGACAGCTCATCTCCTTACACCCCGCCCCGGGCCGGCGATCACATAACATAAAGTATCCCCCCCCCCCCGAGAGAAATCCTGCGTACACCGCTGTGCCTATATTTACGTCACATGTATGTTATGGTACCGTTTTTATTATCATTGTTTTCAGCGTGGCGTTGCCGATTTTTATATTTGAGAGAAAATTTTATTCTTCAGTTTCAAGCCCCCCCCCCCCTCACCTAAGCCCTTCCAAAAATCTCGGTATAGAACCGCGCCTGCTTTAGTAATCAACGTAGTACAATGTACGGGGTCACACGTAAGTTGAGTTTTCTGAAATTTTTAATATCAGTGGGCGATCGGAATAGCAGCCGGGGATTGAGGAACTTTCAAAGGAGGGGGACTACGTTGGGGAACCCCAATTTCACCGAAGAAAGCACGAGAATGAAGCATTCTAAAGTTCCTTATACTTTTCAGGAATTCGCACTCTCCAAGACCAATTCGTCTCTGTAGTTTTCGTTTACTGTGTTTGCACGGTAAATGGGCCGCTAATTCCTAAAGTTGACAATCAACTATCTGTAATTAGCCTCAGTGACAAGCACTTCAGCTAATATTAACACCATGTAGCCCTCAGTACTAGCCTTCACTGAACTTTTTTTCTGGATTGCTAGTGGCTTTAAGAAGTACGCGTATCGGATCAATGGAAAAAACTACACCCTAAACCTAGTACCGAAAATTACACATCAAAGGCACATTTCAGGTAAAATTAACTTTTTCCTTCTTTTTCGCTTTTTACTTGGTATGTTTGCTTCTTTCACTTCCCCTTCCTTTTCAACATTGCTTCGGGAGGGGGTTGGGGCACCACCCCTAAGCCCCCCATCTCATCGGGGCGTGGCGAATCCGTAACTTTTTAATTGCAATGATATATGAAATAAAACATAAGTGACATGTCCTTTAAGAGGCTTATATACTTGGTTCACAAAATTCATTATTTTTTACACCTGTTGAGATTTACTCACATCTTGATGGCAAATGGTGAAACTAAGAGATTCTGCACATTTAACACCAACTGAAATGGCAATTAGTGATTGAAATCATTTGTTACAAATTCGTGACCAGACACTTTTTACCATTAGGTATTAAACCATATGCAATTCCTGTCCACAAAACTACAATTTCTCTCATTTTCAGTATACTATAGAAGAGATACATGAGTAATAAGGCTAATTAGAAACGTCATTCAATGATTTCCTTCAAACTCGTCACTACACTAATCGATATCAACTCAATGAGCCCCTTTAAAATGCAACCCTTTTTGTGCGTGTCGCTTGCTCGTCGTCTTCGTGTCTGTTTCGTAGTCACGGTTACTCCCTACAGAGTTTTATTTCAATCAATGTTCCAAATTAAAGGCTCTTTACTCACCTCAGACAGTAAAATTCTCCCAACTAGGTTTACTTTTAGCCCCTCCTCCAATTCAAATGAAAAACACCTGTCTAGTACAACTCCAAGACAGAGCCACAGTACACAGCCTGGACTGAGTTTAATTTGCTCGATGAAGCCATATGTAAACACTGTGTGTGAGCATATTGTAAGTGGAAAACAACTGACTAAACGTCATGACCAACCAGAGTGGAGCTACTATGTTTGAATGAATGTCAATCAAAGTGTAGTCATCAACTGTATTTATGACTCTAGGGCTATTCCTAAATATGCGTGGGTAGGGACTTGCTAGGAACTTCCTTGTTTGGCGGGATGCTATATCAACTTTAAGCCACATGCAACCTTTAAGTTTTACATGCTTTGTGTATTTTTCACAAAATCCACCGTCACATCCCTTAGTCCAGTTTAGACAGGTCATATCAGATCCTGCGAGGCATGTGATTCAGTCGACTTGGAGCCTTCGAATTTGAGTGGACATGCCCTTCAAAGTCGGATCAGGGGACTGGGAACCTAGGCCCCCGGGAATAGTGAACAACGGACGAAAGTTATGAGCGACAAATTCAAGCAGGAGACAGTTTAGATAGAAATTTGCCAGGTGCCGGATGGTTCTGTAACCAAAAACTACCTTTGGTGGGCTTCGACTGCATGGTCAAGTGGTTTGAGTATCCGACTTGCAGCCGGAAGGTCGGGGTTCGAATCCCGTCCGGGTTATACCAAAGACTCTAAAAATGAAACCTACTGCCACTTTGTTTGGTGCTCAGCATAAGCAACTGAGTAGGGAAAACAAGCCAATGTGCTACAGCTGGGAAAAAAGCTGTGACCGGCCCGACTTAAACCAGTTGGTTACAAACTGATCGAGCCGTAAAACCTCGTCTAACTGGTGGGCTTCGAAGACATTATAATATCTCTGGTGGACTTTCTGTGTAGCGCCGCCTTTTTAAATCCCAGGGCCTACATGTACTGTCTGAACTTAACTGAGTCGTTGAAAATCACAATCACAGCGTCTGGTCTGAGCAGCACTGCAGTCAACGTATACGAAGCTATCGTCGTTTGGCTGTACGGTATCCACCTATGATATGTGCGAGGCCTCTGTCTGTACTATACTGTACTGTACAAGCGAACCATTGCATGCAGTGTTTTCCATGCAACACTAAAAACGTTACAGCTAGCCAAGAAGGCATACTGGAAACAAAATGGAGGAAGACAAATTCAGCCTGCGGTTGCATGGCGAATAAACCGTCAGAGTCGTATCCAACTAGCCACCAGTGTTGCAATGTTGTGTACGCTATAACACAGCTATTTGGAGGTAGATCCTACTGAATAAAAGCATAGGATATGTTTGGTGAAAATATAGGCTCAGCGTGCAGTAACGTTAGGGTATGAATTGAATGATAATAATAATATGAATGCAGTAGTTAGACTAGCCTAGAGGCTAACGTTACTAACACTAGCGTAGGCCAGTAGTTTTGAGCCAACATTGAAGGGGTGGGGGTTGGGTTTTGTTTCATATGATTTACTTTAGTCGGGGAGTGTCTGTCGAACCTAGGCCTATGGCTGTCATAAGAGGCAAATGAGAGGAAGGGAAATCCTATTTTTCTCTTTTCAAAAATGCAACATGGACACATGTGTCTAGGCCTAGGGAGAGAACTTCATCCCAAAACCCCCAAATATGGTTAAATAGTACTCTCTCGTATGATACTTCTTGGCAAATGCAAGAAGTATTGTTAACAAAATGAGCGAACTCGATTGCTATGTTTATGAACATAATCCTGACATTATAATGATAAC
>WURT03186744.1:0-10121 GCA_009936505.3 Holothuria glaberrima | reverse complement strand
GACCACAAATGTGGGAGAAGCCTATGTGGCTTATGAATTACAACTTCACGTCGGGTGGCGAACCAACTCAACAATTTAGATCAAATTTGGTCTCTTTTGAATTTGAGAGGCCAGTCCAGATGGGAAAACTGTAGATTGCTCTTGGATGAAAAATCCACCTTACTTTGACCTAGCCAGGGATTGAATCCCAAACTTTCCAGTTACCAAGCTTCATTGCTTCAAATGCCACTGCCTTTATCCACTCGGCCACAGCACCGGTCTTTCAATGAATTAATTGAAAAACAAACTTAACTTAAATTACAATAGCTTGACTGCACCTGATGCATTTAACCTGAAAATGCAAATTGTACCAAAGAAAGTTATTTTCTCAAAATAAATAATTTTGGTTAGATCTTATCAAGTCATAGACATAGGCTCAAGTCACCAAGTTAGTGAAAGTTCACTTGATTGTGGAAAATAAGGAGTTGTGGGGTGGGTGAGCAGGGGGAAGGGGAAAAATAAGATCGTAGAAACACCAAAGACAATGCCAGTGTTGATGGACAGCTCAGAATATCATAGACTGATTCCAAATGATCATTTTGTGAGGGACAACCATTACTTATGGAACAAAAAAAAATATACATACTTTAAGAACCTAAGGTAGTGATGTCATAATCTTAGTTGTAATTTGGTGCTCTGTCATAAGACACAAAAGTTATGAATCATACTTCAAAAAAAGAAAAAAGAACCAGGCATCTGACTTGAAAGGTGCTACAAAATGTAGATATTAATATTATTATAAAATGTTATCACCGTTGGCATGATAATTTTAATGGATTCACCTCATATAATATGTTCTTGTTACCATGGTTACGTACATGTTTTTTATAACCAGAACTACGTCATTGTCAGAATATTGATGATTGAATGAATTTAGTGTTTGGTCATGTACTGACATTATCTTGATTATAGAAAGAGGGATCACTTAGCTCTTATAGGCATATTACACTTCCTGTTTTCTTGAATGTTAGTTTTTATTTGGAGTACATTTGTTCTAAACAGAATTATCTTGAACTAAGTTAAATGTGACTAAACTTTTAAAAAAAAGATGTGTTTGATTTATTACTTTGGAATTTTGTATCATGTATTAGGGAGTGAAGTCCTCCTTAAGTTACGCAAAATCAGGGGTTTTCATTCACACCAGCAAAAAGGGAAAGTGAGAAGGGAAGGGGTGGAGGAGATGTCCCCAGGAGAATAGCTATTGATGTAATACCATAGAGATGGAAAATGTGGGTGTGCTAAAAATTGTAGCCAAATGACTTCACTTATTAAAGCTACCAAGACTTGAAATGGACCTAATTGGCATGAGGCCTTTACAGATTACAAAAAGAAATTAGGGGATTGGATGGTTGATTTGGAGGCATACTACCACGGTATGTTTGATAGATCGTAAATACTGTACAGTTCTGTTGTGAGGTCTTATATACTTAAATTGGAAATGGCACATCCATGCCAATAACTAAGATATAGAAGGGACAAGTGGTTTATTACCAGTATTCTGTATCCCTAGCTTCACATTATTTGCTCATTACCAGTATTGCCACTTTCACTTGTCTTATAAATAACGCCATTGTGCTTGGTGCTCAGCATAGGCAGTGGAGTAGGGAAAACAAGCCAGTGAGCCACAACTGGAAAAAAGGCTGTGGCTGGCCCGACTAAAACCAATTGATTAGAAACTGAGCCGTAAAACTTCATCTAACTAACTAACTTATAAATAACGAGGAGTAAACTGAGTTAAAATTTTATGAACATTAAATTAGCACTGTGTGAAGGGTTTCATATAACCCTTCAAGTTACATTGCAGAGATTTTAAGGGAAATAATTATTCATGTATTTAATGTTGGTATTATTTAATATTGCTATTAGCTTTGAAGTTTGAAATTTTTGTTGCTTTTTGGAGTGGAAGGAGTGGGGTCGGGGAATCGGAAACTTGGGATGGGGTTAGGTAGGGTATGTTAAATATTCCCATTGCTTTTAAATTTTATGGCATTCTTTTCCCTCCAGGCCTTGATTTTACAGATTATTTGGTGCTCGTCTTTAGTCTATCCTGGGGTTGATGCCGACGCATTGCAAACTTTTGTGTCGTCCCCTTGTTGTACTTAGCATTGTATGTCAGTTTTACCATCCATTTCACAAGATTTCCATAATTATCCTGCAAACGGGAAACTTGATAATTATTCTTCTGGGCTTGTCATTTTGAAACATGTTTTGACATTCTTAGTGACATATCACTAGTTAAAAAGTGCTTGTGGGATGGGCGTCGATCCCAGAAGGCAAGGGGACATATCCCCCCAATATCAAAGAAATCGTCCATTGACTTTCACACAGTAAATTATTTGAAAATGGTGTCATGTCCCCCGATACTGAAAACAAATAATCGCCCTTGAGTTGTGGTGATGAGGGTTGAGGTTGGGGGTTGAGGTTGGTAGGGAATGTGAGAGGTGGTGGGTGGGTGGGTGGGTAGGTATTAGAATGATGTAATATTTATTTAAATGAATCCATCCACCTCAAATGGCTGTTCTCTTGGTGAGAACAAAATTCCTGGAATATGGTAGAATGTAAGGAAGAGTTTTCAGTCTGATGCCGGAGATGTCAGTGTGGATTTCAAATGTTTTTGGTTAAGTGTTTTGGTTTCATTTGTTCACTTGTTAAGTGTTTTTGTTTCATTCATGTGAAAAAGTTGTAAATCAAAGGCAGGGGGGTCGATATATTTTCTGGTGAATGGAGAGGCAGAGAGGGAGAGGCATAGGGCTCTTCCATCACTCATTCATCAACAAATTGATGAATTTTGAAGGATAATGATCATGTCAGGGAACAAGATGCTTTAATACGATTAAGCATAGCTTGCTAGCTGTATACCCCACTACTAGGATGAGATCTTGCCGAAGAAGAAACGGCCACAATTTAATATCATATTTGCTTACCACCATAGCATGGCATATTACATTAAGTGTACAAATATATCATTCCACATCATTCTGGTCAATTGTTTTTCCTATCCTTCCATGAATGGGAATCACCTCCCTCTTCGAGGAAGGAGCTTCCCCTCCTCTTCCTTATGAAGAGGGGATTCAAACCTTGTTATCATCAGATTATCTGCCATCCATATTTATTTTTTGAAATTTCTTAAACGGGTAATACCAAAGATAGGATTGTTATGCTGAATGTTTGTTTTTCAAGTGAGGTATAACTGTTACTACATTTGAACTTCATTGAGTTATGCATGGTGTAATTTTACAATTCTATTCCAGTCATTCCTGTATTTCGTCCACGCTCAGTAGACATACATACTTCGTCCAAACTGGTGGTTATAATGGCATTATTAACCTGTTAAAACAACAAGATATTGTTATCATTTTCTTCAATTCTCACAAATATTAGCATGAGACCATTACAGTATTTGATACTTGGTGCTATTTCACACCACTTTTTCCAGAATTGTCAAGTAAAATGATGAAACGTTAAAACGTGATTGAATGATTCTCACAAAGTTCAAACTGCCCTAAGATAAAATCGGTTTGAGCCACAGATCAAATACACTGGACCCTGGGCTCAGGATCACGACAAATGAGGCTATCAAGTTAAAGAAGTCTATCAAGTTAAAGAAGTAAATTTGCCCATAAACTTTGCTCATATTGTTGTGAAGAGATCCATGAAATACTGGGATGATGGAAAAATAAATGCTACAACAGACAATGGGTCACCTGTGATCCGTGTTTATATTACAGGTTGGATTCCCAGCACAGGGTCTGATTGCATTTTTATCCAAGGTGTATGGCCTGGTTAGCATTGCAATATCTGATTCAATGTAAGGTTTGCATTAAGACTTAGTGGTGGACCCAGAGCGCAAGGCTCTGCCTTGTATATTTTCTTCAGTTTAAATGGTCTGACAACCAAACCCACGGACTTCTCATAAATATGGACAGAGGATCACATGACCAATATAGGTGCTACCGTTCGAATAAATTTAGGCTTACCAAGATGGCCGCCAAGCAACTGTCATTTGTCAAATTTGACGATAAATCTGCAACATTTCAGACAAAATATAAATATGAATGGAAGAATAATATCAGTCCTTCATTCGATTTGTTGAATTCGACCTGAACTTACATTCTTTTGAAAATGTTACAAGTTTCTCACACGATCTGTCGATACTGAACCACTTGAGCAAGTCCAAACTTTTACACACACGACATACGACCGGCCATATTGCTCAGCCTTAACGTGTACATACGGTGGCGACATTCTGTGCAAAGGACCTTAGTGTATTGTTCCCTGACCATATATATATAAGAAGTCCGTGACCAAACCCCTCAATTGGATGAATTCTGAACACTTTGAACGGTGGAGGTACGGGTGACTAATGATTTTTAAATTGTTTTATTGAACTGATTGACGTGTGCTTGTTGGGCTCGTTTTTTTTTTTTTTTTTTTTTTGCATATTACATGAATTAAACATAGCCTATCCTACCTCTGTAAACTCATACTATTTCATTATATGATACACTATTGATTACTTTGGGACTGCTGTTTTAATTATTTTTGAATTGTTAATTTCTGTGATAGTTTTGTATCACCCTCCTGTAGCATCAAACCTTAGCTTCACTCATATATTTAGGTATGAATGTGCATGAAGGAAAACATTTTGTGAAGGGTGGAGGTATATTAAAATAAAAAGTTATAATTTTGGGAAATATTGTACATTGCAAAAATATGACACTGTTTGGCATTACTATTTCATGAAAGTTTTATTTTTGTAACCATGCAAAATGGTTTCCTTGGGATATTAATTTAGGAGGTTCTAGGCTCATTCACCGTTTTTTGTGTCGCTTGTCATCTTTCTTGAACATTACCATGCAATGATGGTTTATTTTTAATCAGTTAGTGGTGAATTTTTCAGTTTCAGCATGTGGCATGGCGACAAAGAACAAAAGAACATTTGTGTATCTCCCGACATGACTAGCGTAGCTCTCAGTAAAAGAATTTTATGTTACCCAACTCTTACTGAGTGATGCCAATCGTAGTACTTATTATAGTTTCAGTGCGTTTCGTTTCATTTTTACGTTGTAACAAAATGGTGTTTTAGTGAATGACTTTCGCAATGTACTCTTATTTGCCTTGCCTCGAATTAGTGGGCTCATCCAGTCATCATTGCCCTCGTTTTACCTATCATATGTAACTAATGTAATAATGAAGCTAGTACCCCTCGGAGGGTACCAGCTTCATTTGGTCAATTAACTCCTTAGTCAAAATGTTACTCACCGCAAACTATATTAATTTTAGTATGATGAAAACAATATTCACCTTTTTTGCTGGTGACGGTATCTTCCAGCTCTGGGGTTCCCAACCTGTGGTACGTGTACCACTAATGGTACATTTGGACTTTCTCGGTGGTACGCAGCGTGGTACACAGCGTGCTCATTTTTTTTTTTTTTTATTGTATTCATTTTTATTCTCCCTCATGCATCCCTCAAGTGGCTGCACACACTGGCAGCTATGTGTTCTCTGCCATTTGTGCACTTATTCATCATTCATTGAATCAATTCATTTTTCCTCATCCATCCCTCAAGCAGCTTTACATACCGACAGCTATTCGATATCTGTATTAACGCATAAACGCTCTTATAGTTGAATATTGGTACAGTGGTACTCGGTGGCACCACGAAAATGTGAAATGGTACTCCAGTAGAAAAAGGTTGGGAACCCCTGTTTTAGCAGGTGGCAGTAAACATGGACTCGGTTAATCTCGTTGTAAGTGCTTGTTTCAGTCATACTAGCTGGTATACGAGTAGAATTTTTTTTTTACTTGACAATATTGTTGCTTGTGGGGGACGCTATAATGTTGAATTTCTGTCATTCACTTGCAAAAGAATTTTGTGTTAAATTCAAACCCGTTGTCTAGGGTAACTACTAAAATCGCAACTACATTTGAATGATTTTGGTCAGTAATATTTAAAAAAAGATGATAGACCAACAGTCTGCGCTTTGAAAAGGATTCATCGAAACTTTAAAGCATGTTAACTTGCATTTTGGTTGTCAAATTGTGGATGTGGGCATGCTGTAAGTCATATAAGCTTGGCCCAGTAGGCCTATTTCGAAAAGTCGTTTTTTTTTGAGCTTCGATCATTTAATTCATTAAGGATAAATCTGAAATCAATTGGCGGGATATTTACTATTTTACAGAGCTTCAAAGCAACAATCTGTGTTTAAAAGGCTTTCAATGTTTTTAAGTAAATTTTTGACCCTCATAAAAATAAAGTTTGTAAAAGATCATATTTCATAGTCATTCTCTTTCATACTTTTCATTTTTGGTCAAGATAACGTGTGTGGCTTCGTAACATTTAACCGTATAGGCGTATGAGATAATTATTTAGAGTCCCAACTTGTTTGCCAGTGAGAGTTGACTCGTTTTCCTCGAAAAAATGGTATGGTTTTCCAAGAATCTGCTCGTGAAATAAGTTTTCCCGAACTCGAAAGGGGAGGTGGGGTGGGGGCTGGCTCGTACGCTATTGCTTGTTGCATTTAAGTTGTGTGATACTTAGGAGCGTATGAGGCGATCCAGCCTGTGCGCATGACAAGCAAACTTACCGACGAAAAGATCTAGTGGGCCGGTGTGTTGACCATAGTCTGAAGTTGTGCACTTTTGCTTATTGTCGCCACTGTTAGCATGGTAATGGGTGGCCGGGCTTAATTTAGAAATCTTAAAGTGAAAAATTACCCAAAGTGTTCTCATATTGCAGGAGTATGCTAGCAATTGGTTAAAAGTACCACTCCCATATTACAAACCTACAAACATCAAACCAGTTAGGCCTGCGCTGCGAATTCTCCGTATTCCATACGTAAAATCGTTGTAAAATACGGGAATACGGATTTTTCCGCCAAAATATTGTGAAATTCTAGGGCTGTATCCGAGTGCACCATAACCTGATTCCAGGGCAGTTGCGATTCCACTGTCTCAATTCCGAGCCGGTATTCCTATCCCTCCCACACCCAGCCTCCCCTTCCCACCTAGTACTTGCCATTGTCAATTCCGATTCCATTGACCCTATATCTGGGCCAAATCAGAGTCCAGTCGAAGCCTACTCTACTTGAGAATATTAATGTAGCATAGCGAAAGAGTTCTCGGGGTGATTTCACCAGTAGTTTATTTACGTTTGTCCTGTTCTGGAAGGGTGCAGTACAACTTATTTAACATGAATAACTTTTGCTTTGCTATTTTAGGAAGAATCTGGAATTTTTTTAGACTTCATAATCAAAAGTTAGACTTTCCTACTTTGCCAAAAATATGTCACTACCACAAGAGCAATAGGAATTAAGAAACCGGATCACTTAATAGTACAATTACAGTCATTGAAAGTAGAAAGGTGACAAAGGTTTCACCCTAGTCGGCGAAGTAAATCACCTCAAAGTATTGTCTTTACCAAATCATTATCAGAGAATTCCTTAAGTATAAACGAGTCCAGCTCTCGTATATTTGGCGATGGCATTAGAAACGTAACACTGGTGAACAGTGAAATGGGTCTAAAGTATCCTTTCGTGAAACCCCAAGGTAATTCGCGAAAACTGGCGCTTTTTAACAATCATACGAAAAATACACTTCAGGTTCTGGAGATGCTTTGAAATGTAAGGATTTATGAGGTAAACTTGGATGGGAAGGCTTGTGAAGAACACTTCTCAAATAATACCGAAATACAATTACTTTTCTGTAGGCACCTAAGTTTTCGGCTAGATGTCCAGACCTTTGTATTGAGGTTAGACATTATACTGTAAGTGTGACAAAGTTATGCCAAGCTCTGTTTTGCCTTCGCGTGTTTGGTCTAGTGGTAGAGCATCCGCCTGTCACGCGGGAGGCCCGGGTTCGATTCCCAGTTCGAGTCATACCAAAGACTTTAAAAATAGAACCTTCTGCCGTTGTGCGTGATGCTCCGCATAACCAATGGAGTAAGGGAAAACAAGCCAGTGAGCCACAACCGGGAAAAAAAGGCCGTGGCCGGCTTGACTTGAACCAATTGGTTAGAAACTGGGCCGTTAAACCTCATCTAACTAACTAACCTATAACTTTACTGAAGAGTAAACATTTTGCCCGAAGATAATCATAACCCGTATAACAGAAAGTTCAAAGGGCACTTTGTCTACAGATTGTTTGGTACAGAATTACTGCTTGCGGCACGTTATCTTTCCTGTTGTATGAATGCCTCGCAGTCGTGTAGGACTAAGCCTAGTCAAATTGACACTGAAAATAAAGGCTGCTGATAGACACATTCATGCAGAAATTCTCGTCTATTTTTCATCTACATACCCACATGGAGATTAAAAAGAAGATGATTAGTTTTACGGGTTTTGTCGTCTTTTTTTCGTCGATTCAAATCGCCTCTGGGACAGAACAGCCCACCGTAACGTTAAAGGATGGTTCTGTATTGCAAGGGGTGTACGAAGAATTTAACAGTGACTTGTTACCGGTGCATGGTAAAATAAAGTCCTTCTACGGAATACCTTATGCCGAGGCCCCCGTTGGACCTCTCAGGTTTAAGCCACCGGTACCGAAGAAGCCGTTGGATGGTCCATTTGAAGCGACTAAAGTTGGAAGGTCCTGTATGCAGCCAGATCCTTCGATTGTTGGTCTTCCGTTGGCAAATGATGAGTTGTCTGAAGACTGCCTCTTCCTGGATGTGATTGTACCTAAGTCGGCGGTAAATGAATTTTAATTAAACTTTTCAGTCTTTTTGTAGGATGGTGCAGGGCTCACTAGAAGGTTTGTTAGATCGAAGGTTCACCAGACCGAGGTCCTAATTCTTAACTTAATCCTAATCCTAACCCTTACCTAAACCCGAAACCTACCTGAAGATGATCCTATGCCTAATCCTTAATCCTATACTGTACCTAACCCAAATTCTTACTCTATTTCTTACCCGAAGTAGGTTTTCGTCCAATGGGATCTCCGGCCAGTGGGTATCCCCCGTATGGTTCTGCAACATATCGTGTAACATGTTTGCACGATACAGTTGTAGAGACAGTTGCTGTTGTGTTGACCCCATCGTGGCACCTCTCGACAGATTTATTACTTTGATGAATATTCACGAGGTTTTCTCGTGTCAGTTATGTACTTTTGATGGGACTCGAGCTACACATTATTACTTTGTTTAAATAAATTTTGGGACCGGGTTGAAGAGGCATACCAGATACGCAAATTTTTTTTTCGGTTTTCAGGATAGGAAATAGGCATAAACGTTGTTTGGCGTAACTTTGCGAAATCCTCAGGGCTGGGTAAATGTTAACATCCGTGGCAGCACATTCCTTTCAGCTCCCTGGTTGATAGGACATATTACCGCTCATGTTTATGATTAAGAGCACTGTTTGTGGAATATAAGAATCAAAGCAATTGATTCAAGACGTAGGAGGTGTGATAGAAAAAAAGATATACTCGCAAAGACGATTGGCTCATGTGCATTCATTAGGGTTGAGGCCCTAATCCTAGTTTAAGACACCATATCCAATATAACACGCTGCAGTCGGTGAAGATTAACCACCGTCGGGTGAGGTTGTCCCACCCGACCGGGGAGTTTTTCCAATTTCGTCTGAGGGCCTTAGTGGGTACGATAAAATACGTAGTCTCCGAAGATGGCCAATCTCCCCGTCGATTTAAATGATTTTGCTCAGAGGAAGGGCAAATTCTTAAATATTAACTCAAAGTGTTACAATTTTCCTCACTAAAATTTAATTTTTCAAATTTTCTTTAAAAAGAACCCCCAAATTTCATGTTCTTTCAATAGGAACACAACATTTCCGCCCCATTTCACGCACCGAAATCTTGCGTTCTTTCAGCAATCTGTCACCTTCATCGGGGGTTACGGGTGGCTGCCCCGCCAGCGTCGGGGAGCGTGGTCCCCCTTCAAGAAATCCTAACGCCGTCCCTGCAGTCTCGTTCGACATTGCAGGTAATCGTGTCCTTCAGGATGAATAGTAAAAATGCCATTATCGTAAGAAATTGTCAGCGTATTTGATTTAGCATCGTTCGATGCCAAAAGGTTTGATCACGATCAAACCCTAACTGGCAGTACAGTGTTTTAACGTTATCATTCCTG
>WURT03186733.1:0-10121 GCA_009936505.3 Holothuria glaberrima | reverse complement strand
GAATGAAATTGAAAAAATTAATTGAGTCATGCAAAATTGAATTTAAATACTTGTTATTCCTATTATCTGTTTTGATTTTTCCACTTCACTCCCTCCTGATTAGCAAGATGACATATGAATAAATTTCTTTTCAATTGATTTGTCATTATGACTTTGTTTGCAGAATGTTGGAGAATGAAATTGAAAAAATTAATTGAGTCATGCAAAATTGAATTTAAATACTTGTTATTCCTATTATCTGTTTTGATTCTTCCACTTCACTCCCTCCTGATTAACAAGATGACATATGAATAAATTTTGAATGCAGACAAGATTAACCCTTAATTAATTTATCGGTGAACATGCAGGATTTGTTTTGTGGACTTTGTGGAAGTTGACTAGACTTGTGAGGGAATCTAACTGATACTGTGGCTTTGATTGGTTTCAAAGAACGGTTAGAGCAGCTTGTTTGTTGTATGCAGTAACTATGCAACATACCCGTCATGCTTAATTAGTTGTGTTTCCCCAAGATACCCTCTCTGGAGGAGGTAACATTACTATTGAATTTTTAATGCAAACAAAATAAGCCTTTGGCTGTATGTGGCATGCAGTATCTGTTGTGAGGAACAAATTAGAAACTGCTTGAAATATGAAAGAAATGAGATGAATCTGATTCATTGAAATTTTTTATTGAAATTTTTTATTGAAATTTTTAATTGAAATTAAAGTTTAAAAGAAAGGTTGAAGTAACTGTACAGCATGCCTTGTTAGCTCTCAGTAATTACGAATTCAGTAGAAGTCAACAGACGCTTAAAACAGACTTCCAAGTACATTGTATACAGTTGCAAAGTAGCCAATTTATTGTTGAACTGTACTTTCATCTTTAAGTTCACAACCCCTATCATGAATTGTAAACAGTTTTGTGCCACAATGTACAGTACGGTTTGTATTTATGTTTGTCCACTTGCCTGTCTGATGATATATCGGACTGCCAGTATCTCAAAAATTTCCATCAGTTTTTGGATAAAATCTGTTGCTGTTGAAAAATATGATGGAACACTGCATGTACTTGTAAAAGGTTTGACAACAAATTGTTTGAGGTCAACCAAGATTAAAATAAGAATTCTGTTGTCCTCAATTAACCACATCTAACAGTGAGATAAAGTGGAATAGTGCTTTAATCTGGATTAGTCTTATTTTTTATGTAATTATTTTATATATTAGGGAAACGTCTTTATTTTTTATTTTCAGTCAAAATTAAAAAGGTGATTCGTTTTAAACCATTTCCTTCTCTACTATAGTACTGTAATACTTGTAAAAGTCTTCAGGAAAACAGGCAACTGATAGGAAGACATTTCTCAAGGGGGACAGAAGAAGTTTGTCCGGAAACTTTCCCAAACTGGCAACACATATGATGTAATGAATTTTATCCTGAAAGAATGTCAGTATTTTGGTCCTACAAGTGTCACATTTATTGCTTGAGATGGGAAGGAAGGGGGAAAGGGGGCTTTCACTCTAGGCCTTCAGTGTCATTTGTTTAATACACTGCTGTAAAATATCGCTGCGTAATATCCTAAAATTTGAACCAATGTTATTTTGAAACAAGACTTGATCTTCCAGATTGATTATTTCGTTCATTAGTATCTTCAATTGTAGGCTTCTTCAGAACAGGAGTACTGCATTACATAGCAAAGTTAAAGTAGTCATCTAATACTGTACGGCTTTTGCAATTCGATAAGTAAAGTTTCAAAACCACCACATATATTAGTTATTTATTAATTTTAAGTACTATGATGACATACAATATGCTAAATTAGAGTAGTATGATCTCATTTCATCCTTTAATCTCTTCTTACTTTTTTGTTCTATAAAGTAATAAAAATTGGAAGTGAATGCAGTAAAATAATTTGTCAAGTTGATCATTAACCAGTTAAATGAATCCTTTTCTGTTCACATCTACTATTAAATTGAAGGTAGAATACAGATATTCTGAGAAATATTATTGATGTTGCAGACATACTTAATAGTACAGACATACTGTACTGTATGTTCCAGTGTATGTTGCAGACGTACTTAATAGTACAGGCAGTGAAAGCCTGGCCATTCGGGCCAGAGGGGCTGGGGGGCGGCTGCCCCCCAAATATCAGAAACCTGACTACATTGGGTAGATATTTTGCCTCAGTTGGGCACAAAATTGGACAGTTAAATTCTATACTCTGGAGTCAGGCAAAAATCACACCCTCCCTGAGAAAAACAGTCCCATACAGGGGTGAGTGGAGGCTTGATTCACTGATTAGAATATATAAAGATGTATGATGGGATCACTCTGTGGATTATTTCCGGTGTTCAGAACACATAGTTGGGTGGATTTAGGGCTGGTTTCACATGAAGGAGGCAGGGACCTTTCTAACTGCATTTCTTGAGGCACCCATGAAGGGTTATATAATTTCTTGTCTACATTATGGAGGCTAGTGACAAAAATTTATTGATTTTGATGAACTTTTAAAAGCAAAAACTGAAATCTCAGTCCATGTAGTGGTTGTTCAGTATAGCCCCCTGACCCCAAGGTCCCATACTCCCTCACTAGATCCCACTGGCCCATTGCTAGGTAGTAATATACTGGCCCACTGATTGGTGAAGAACACTTGTTGGCCAAAATCATGGAGGGCCCTCTGGTGTAATGTTTGTAGTAAAAAATGAAATCAAAGGGACCTTTTAAAATGTTTTTCTGCAGAATTTTTGAAATTGTGTGATATTTTTGCACTGTTGGCCCATCTTTCAATTGTATACATTAATTGGCTACACAGCAGCTTATAAGGTGCAGTGGGCATTTTTGCCAACAGTTATTTTCATTTTGGGATATTAAATCAAACTTTTTTGAGAAAATCATGTGATTATGCACCATATCCTGAATACTGTTCTGTTGTTCCTCTTGTTGGGCCCATCCTCCACCTGGGGAATGTATAGCTTCAGAGATGTCTGCTTCCATAAACATAGGACTTAGACTGCTGTAGTAGTTTCCATGGACTTGTTACAATTGTATGTCATACAGGCCTGGACATTTTACAAATCAAGAGCATACACAAACTTGTTAAAACTGTAGCAAATAGACTTGTTACAAAATTTAATAAAGAGACTTGTTATACAATGCAAGCACACAGTACTTTGTTTGTAAAGCACACAGACCAGGACTCGACTTACTGTAGTAGCCTAGTATGTGTTACAGACCTAGCATACATTATACATTTTATGTAACATATATGGACTTGCTTTCCAATCTTGGCAGACAGGGGCGTTCTGTAATTACAAAGCATACTGTTTAGATCGTGTGACAAATTTAAACCATACAGGAACCTAGTATAGGGACTTACTACAATTATGTAGCACACAGTTATGTTTTACAGTTCTATAGCATACAGGGACTGTTACAATTATGTAGCTTAAGGGACTTGATGAAGTCCACTCTGAATATCAATCATACTGGCTGTCTTGATGAAATTCTCTCAGTACTGAAGCTTGGTTCATCAATGGTTCAGTACATCTTCATACCCTGTGAGTGGCACTCAGTTGTGTACCTTATTTGTATCTTCTATAGTATTGATAACAAGTTTCATTATATCAAGCTAGTTTGTTTGCTAATAGGTAACTTATTTAAACAAAAGAAATCTTCGACATCTTAAGACACTGGCACATGAGTAATAATTTATTCATAGCATATATACTTTAATTACTTATCTACCATACATCCTGTAGTTACCATTGTATTTGCCCCACCCTGGCGACAGGAAATATCAGTACTTCTACAGTAGTATCGGGTGCAATCTTTTTCACAACCAGTAAAGATAGAATTTTATGTATATCTTTATGTGTTTAAAATATGATGGCAATCTCGAAGTATATCTTTCCAATACTTGAGTATTCTAATATCCGGAGTAAAATTTCAACAAGTATTGCACAGTTTCATTTAAAGTATTTACACATCTGAATTATCACATTGTTGCCATGGTGCCATTCTTTTAAAGATGTATAGGCAGGTTGCATCTTCGCCAGATCTGCATCCCTCAAGTACAGATACAAATATACAGGTACCAAGCAGTATTAACCCACTGATTCTTCACAATTAATTCTTAATAATGAACTCTAAGTACAGGTAGCTACAACAGAATGCTAGCATTGTAACATTTTTACGCTGTGCAAGCATAAAGAAAAGAAACCATTAAAATAAAAGCCCATTACAGTACTTGTTTTTTTTTTGTTTTTTTTTTTTTTGCTTGCCATTTGAAGTAGGAACCAAATTTTTGAGTAGTCCTTTGTCACTAGTCTCCTTGTCTCACAGAAACCTCATAGAAATTGTCAGGTTTTTTACCAAAATCATGCCACCTCCCCCCCTCCCCCTTTTAGAAGTTGTGCTTTCTTCAAGTAGAAATTTTATTTGTTAAATCAACTTTCATTGTAGTTTAAATTGTATTGCTAAACAATTTCAGTCGTACAGAATGAAAACAAAGTATTGTAAGTACTGTTCTCTAAAATAAGATTGAGTAGACAAGGCTGTTGTAGGTATGCAATTGAACACACTGTCTTTAAGTCCTTCCACACAGACATTCAGTGCTCTCTCCTATTGCACTCCTTCTAAAGTCTTCACATTTTAGTGACCACGCCCTAATCCGATCACATAATAAACCAATAACTCTTGTCTTGGTGGTGAGAGTCAAACAGAACAGATAATTATAGTAGTCTCATAATGGATTTAAATTTCACCGAACTTATTAATTACTGTATACTAGGTATCATTGAACGATATGCTTATGGGTTAGAGTTAGAGTTAGATGAGATTTTATGGCCCAGTTTCTAACCAGTTGGTTTAAGTCAAGCCGGCCACAGCCTTTTTTCCAGTTGTGGCTCACTGGCTTGTTTTCCCTACTCCATTGCTTATGCTGAGCACCAAGCACAAAGGCAGTAGGTTTCATTTTTAAAGTCTTCGGTATGACCTGGCCAGGATTCAAACCCTAGACCTTCAGGCTGCAAGTCGGATGCTCTAACCACTTGGCCATGCAGTCGGTCTACGATCTTCTTATGGGGAAATGTTGTGTTTATGTGTTATCAACATTGCACATACTGAAAATAGCTGATAATAAACCGTTCAGTCTCAGGCAATAGTTATTCTTCCCCCCAAAGTATGTCACATTATGTACAAGATTTATGGTTGGTGCATCACTTTTAAATTTGAAAGTGTGAATATTCATTACCTTCAAAAATGATGATTTTTTTTTCTGACAACCTTAGATGTTGAAAATAAAGGAACACAGCCATAGCTTTCCTTTAATCCCCTATCATTCTAAATTGTGGTTTAAAAGGTATGAAAGATTTGTTTCCAATAAATGTAGTATTCACCTTTAAATCAATCCGTAGATGATAAAGAAGGATTTAGGCTAAAAATTGGTTTTGACACATGAGAGGGGTACTCAAGGTTTGCTTTCTGGTGATGTACAGATCTTTGTTGTCTTATTTCTGGGGACTTTCACAGATGAATTTTCTTTGTATGCCATGTTGGTGCATTTTAAATGCAATATTTCCCTTTAAGTGAAATTGAAGCATCTCAACCTCACAGTATTAAAACAAAAATTTTGTTTTCCTGAAACTTCACAACCAGTTTTGTCCTTTATGACCCTATGTTCACAAGGGTATTGGACTGCTTCCAATTGGGAAAGGAGAGAGGGGGAGGGGGCTTGCAGCACCTTTGGCCAAACTTTTAATGCAAGTTTGCCACAAAATAGTGTTTTCATGTTTTGCTCCAAGAGAATGAAATCTTTGCTTAAAGAGGGGTGGTGGAAGGAGGCAGGGGTGGGCCTGTAGCACCAGCTCCCCTTCCTTGTATGCGTATACTGATGTTTTCTTAACATACGAGATGCATGAGAATTGTATACCTTTCATTTCCTTGCATAAAGATGTAATGCTATCTTTTTCAAAATCAAAACAATAGCTTGAAAAACAAAGAAACCAAACATCGTTCATGATTGTGAGAAGATGACATCACCCCTGCTGCTTTGAGGCATGGCGGGATTTAAGCATGGGCCAGCGGGTCACATGCCCAGGGGCCCCTACAAAAAGGGGGCCCCCACAAAATTACATTATTGTATTATTTGAGAAGAATATTCTAGACTGAATACCTTTCGTGTCTTTTTGGAGAATTATACCTGGAAAGGGAGCCCACAATGGTTTTCCCCCGGCCCCCAACAAAAATCAAGGCCTACTTTGAAGTTCAGTTTAGGTATAAACAAATGGAATAATTTAATCTGCTAGTTTCTAGAGAACTACATGTAGGAACTGAATGAAAGTCACCAGAATGCTTAGAGTTAGTTTCTTTTTCCTATTGTATATCAAATTAAAATTCAATATTTGCTTAAAGGGGAAATATTTTCATCCCAGACAGTCCAATTCTCTTAACGTAGTTAATTCTAGCCCCGCCCATAACTGTCTTTAGCTTCTCCTTGTGCAGATACTAACATAGTTTATTGCTTAAGGTCATACCCTGGTGAGTATTCAAGGCCCTAATGTGTAATCAAAACACTCTGTGCATGCTGTGTAAGATGAGCTGCTCTGCATCTTTTGAATTTTGTAACTCTGATGTCAGTCAAAGAGTAGTCACCAACTGAGACTTTTGCTTACCCCCAAGTAAAAGTCATGTGAGGGGTGATGTAAGTCTTTCTTTAAAGCCTTCCTTTCTAATTTTGTTTTTTTGTTACGGCACATTTGTCAGTATATAATTGCAAATTGGCAGATTTGAAACCAAATGACCCTTATACCATGTGGGTGTTATAAACTTCCAACTACATGCTGAACTATAAAGCTAAACCAGCTTGTTAAACTCTTAGCAGTACTTTAAATTAATTGTGTGAGAAGACAGTGAAAGTAAAACAAGCAAAGTCTGTAAATTTTATTCAGAGTTGTAAGGAAACGCATGTGTATTTTAACTCCTAACAAAGGACTGTCTGACTAGGTGTCATAAGAGTTTTTGTCAGTATTTTGCATCCTCTTAAATCTTCCAAATTCTCATCGAAAGTTTTGTTCCAGGTTTTACCTTTACTTTACTGACAACAAAGAAATATCACTGATGTTACAGTTTCA
Source organism: Holothuria glaberrima (assembly GCA_009936505.3). Taxonomy (NCBI): domain Eukaryota; kingdom Metazoa; phylum Echinodermata; class Holothuroidea; order Aspidochirotida; family Holothuriidae; genus Holothuria; species Holothuria glaberrima. The sequence continues at coordinate 3,017 of WURT03186733.1, read as the reverse complement.
GTTTGGTTGGGTGTCCATCAATTGTTCATTGTGATAACTGCCAGACCATCCCTTTTGTTGACTATTAAAACCTAATTACTTTTCCTAAATTATATATTTAATTGTTGAATACAGAAAAGTTTACACTGATAAGACGAGTTGATTACATGCATGGGCCAGGCAGACCAGCTGACTACTGTGTGTAGTAGTCAGGTAGACCAGCTGACTACTGTATGTAGTAGTCAGGCAGACCAACTGACTACTGTATGTAGTAGTCAGGCAGACCAGCTGACTATGTGGCGAGATGCCACAGCCAATACTCTTCTTTTGTTACTGTAAGTTATGTCCCAAGATTTAGAATGTATATACTGTCTAATTAAGTCTGCATGTTACATGTTCTATGGATGTTGGAAATGAGAGAATTGAGTGGATAATAACAATTTAACCAGTTAGGTTCCATTCATATCCTACCTACACAGTTAATATTGTTTGGTAATACAATGTCATGGGTGGAAAAAGGTGGGAAGCTGAGAGGCTCCTTCCTGGAAAATTTGAGTATTTGGAGGGAAATTTTGGTCATTGAAGAGAAATTTGCCTCTTTTGTACATGAAAATACAGAATGCTTTGTGGAAAAATGTACTACCTTCTTGGGAAATATACATTTTTTTCCAGTCTTGTGCAACATATTCAATGCTGTATTGAATCTCAGTATTTGATCTTGTTATGCCTTTATTTTTTTTCCATATTTTTTTGACAGATTTCTTTCTGGTGAGGGCCCTGAAAGACAATGATGGACAGTTGGTGGATGAATTATCGTTCAAAAAGGATGACATCATTACCATTGTAGAGAAAGTTGATAATGACTGGTGGAGGGGGGAGTTGAATGGTAAAAGTGGTATACTGCCCTCTATTTGTGTGGAGACGTGCAATGATGACGGTGCCAAACAAATCCATCAGGAAACTGGATTGATAGCACAGAAGGATGGCTTGAACAAAAGTGGTCCACTCAAAACAGAACAGCCCTGGGCCAGGGCACTCTATCCCTTCAGTGCAGAACAGGAAGGGGAGCTTAGCTTTATGGACAATGAAGAAATAAATCTCCGAAAGAAAGTAAATGACAGCTGGCTAGAAGGGGAAATTCAGGGCAAAGTAGGAATCTTTCCATCGAATTTTGTGCAAATCATGGTAGATATACCAGAGGGGTACCAACCTCCACCCCTTTCCATCTCAAGTGAACAGAGTAACCAGTCATTACAGCCCCAGGACAAACAACTTCATTTACCAGATAAGTTACATCCTCCTGAGGATACCCAGTGGAAAGGAAAGAGGGCTAAGGTCCTCTTTGACTTTACAGCGGAAAACGAAGAGGATTTGGCAGTAAAACAGGGGGAGATAATTACTATCATAGCTCGCCCTGATGGTGAATGGTTTGAGGCTAAACACCCAAGCGGTAGACATGGCTTCATCCCGGCAAACTATTTGCAAATATTAAGTAAACCTAAATCACCTTCATCTAAAAGAAAAGCTCCTGCTCCTCCTGCAAAGGATAAAAACCACAATAGTCAAGAAAATACCATTTTTTCTGCTGATGATTTTGATAGTTTGGCAGGCATTAGTTCTAAGAATGCATCAAAACCTGCCCTGCCCCCTAAACCAAAATCACTTTCTTCTCCCTCCAAAGCATTGGACGACCTTTTGTGCTTTGATCCAATATTTGACAGTGCCCCTCCTGTTGCACCTCTGAAGCCAGCTCAGATACCTTTACACCCAGAAAATCCACCAGCTCAGGTACCTTTGCAACCTGAGAAACCCTCTTTGCAACCTGAGAAACCTCCATTGCAACCTGTAAACACCCCATTGTTACCTGAAAAGCCCCCATTACAATCTGAAAAACCCCCAGTCCCTTCAAAACCAGATTTCAAGTCCCTGTCACCAAAATCCCCTCCTGGTAATCTAATGGAAGAAAACATTGGGATGGCACCTAAGGCCTCTGCAGTGCCGGAGGGTGATATTTTACAACACAAATCAACACCACCTGATGGTGAAAGGGCTGTGTCACCACCAATGTCAAATTACCAAGTTTATACCCCAAAACCATTCTCTGCATCTGTTGGTAGCAATCAAATTAGGAAAATTCAAAGTCCAGTCCCTGTATCCCCAACACATGATAAAGAAGTTGGAATTCTTACACTTGATGACATAAGCAAGGACTTTGACAAAGCTTTAGATGGTTCCTTAGTTTCTGATGACAACCTTCCTCCCCCACTACCTCCTCGTCAACTGTCGCCCAATCCTTTTGCCAAAGAAGACCCTGATGAGCCAGCCAGTACTTCAAATCCATTTTCTGCTGTTGAGAAAGATGGACCGATCCTTCCAGGGGGCTTACCACCCCTTGGTTCACCACCCTTACAAGGAGACATTCCAAGTAATCTGACAGAAGACCCATCAATAGATGACATCTTCCCTACATCCATGCTGCCTCGTGATGACAGTGTCACCTCTGACCTCTCTGATGATACATTCTTTCAGAACATCAGTGTCACCATCAACCCCTCTCCTATGCAGTTGTCCCCTCAGTCATCAGATGCATTCAAGTTACCCCCACCCCCAAGTAAAGGTGCTGTCACTGGCAAACCAGCAGTGTTTCCAAAACCACAAAAGTTTGATTCCAAGTCAGCAGTTCCTCGTCCCAGAGGTAGGCTAAGCACTAGTGACAATTCAGTGGTGTCTTCCAATGGTAATGGTTTTGCACCCCTAGCCCCACCCCCTGTTGCAAGCCGGCAGGAGGTAGCAGCTTTTGAGGCTAGTGTGGAGGATATATTTAGTAGCAAAGAACTGGAGCAGATACAACCACCAGAGAAGAAACATTCCCTATTGGATCAAGATTTAGGGGTGATAGGTCAAGGTAAGCACCAAAAGTATAGGCACAGTGACATTGTCCTGGAGCCTCCTTTTTGATTCCTTGCCGTAGGCAGAAGGAATCTATGCGATGGTGATGTCGTGTGTGTGTGTGTGCGTGTGTGTGTATGTGTGTGTGT
>WURT03186722.1:0-10121 GCA_009936505.3 Holothuria glaberrima | reverse complement strand
AGTGAGTAGATAATCCCTTTAGTTTTAAGTGGAGGTCAAAGGTCATTTGGGGTCACTAGTGGTCAACAAGGTCAAAATCTTGTTAACAAGTTATCTCTAGTAGGGTAATTGTGAGGATTCTCATACTTAGCTTGGGATTGCCCATATTGAAAAGATGATCCCTTTGCTTTTTTATGGAGTTCAAAGGTCATTTGGGCTCACCAGAGGTAAAAGATTAAATTCAACCAATGACCGAAAGTAAAGGACATCTTCCAGAGATGCCAAGTATCTCAATTTTAGGTGAAATTATTCAGATTTTTATCCTTAATTCTGCCATTATGAAAACCCTCATCAAATACCGATTTTAATATTGCAGAATCTCTGCCCACAAAGCAGAGGACAGTTGTGGAAGATCACTAGCTTATTTGATTGATAGCCATTATCCTTACAGGGACGTCCATGTGAGCATGCATCAATTGTAATTTGGAATTAATTAAATGCTACCATGGTTTATTAGTTTTAAAAAGAGAATAAAGGTACTGACCATTTGGATCAGATACCCTTGAGCATGAATTGTGGTTGCTTAATTGAATAAAACAAATTGTACTGTACCTGTACAGTATACTGTCTGTGTTGATATCCCTTGAATTGCCTGTTTAGCCAATGTATTTCTTCAGAGCAATTTAGTTATGCTTGAATGTGTTTGTTAACACAAGATGTGCTCAGAGCAGGTCTTGTGCGGCTTTGATGAAACTTGGGAGATGAAATACAGTAAACATTCACTGCCAACAACTTTGAAGACCATGTAGGATTCGCCAGAGATACTGGCAAACTTCACATTAGGTAAAAAAATATGTATGGTATGCTCATGGCTGAGTTTCATTTCATTCAGCAAGGAGCCAGCATGCTCATTGGGCAAAAACTTTTATATGGTATGCTCATGGCTGAGTTTCATTTCTTTCAGCAAGGAGCCAGCAAGCTCATTGGGCTTTTGTTTTATGGGGAGGTGAAAAATCATTTTAGGTCACAAGGTTTCTAAAGGTTTTGAATTATTAACATGATATCTCATGAAGGATAACTGTGTGGGATCTTATGCTTGTCATGTGGGTGTCTCATGCTTGTTACAATATATCATATGGCAAGGAATCATTAAGCCTTTTGGCTTTCTAGTTTTAAAAATAAATAGATTTCAAGATTGTGTGCTGGCTTTCTTGCTTAGTTTCATTCAATGATATCTTTGTTTTCAGGGCCAGCAAGGGGAAGAAGGAAATAAGGGGGCAAGAGGCAAGTCAGGCGTTCCGGTACGCATGCTTTTATTTCTCTTCCTCGTGATCCAGAATTGCATCAAGGACCCACTGTTAAATATTTGTGTAACTCAGCTTGGGGGGGGGGAGGGGGAAGAGGGGGTAAAATGAAAAGACAAGACCTGCAAAGAACTTTGCAGTGATGGTGATAGTTTCAACCTTCAAATGCTCTTATTTATTGATTTACAATATTTGTATTAATGTGCATTCTATTTTGGCTAAGGAATCATTCAAATTGAAGTATGATTTACTCTTAGGTCAGGTAATATTCTAAGGAAATTTTTAGCACAAGGAAATATTGAACAATCTAGTAGTATGTAAATGACTTAAGGATGGTCTGCTATTTATGTTAATGCTGTTGTGACCAATTTGTGTAACAATTTTGACCCTGATTTCACTTCTCCTTTTCTTCAAGGGTGTTCAAGGGGATATAGGACTGCGAGGAGAAAAGGGTGACAATGGAGAACGTGGAGATAAAGGGCTAAAGGGACTTCTTGGTCCAAAAGGTCTGCCTGGGCCACCAGGTAGGTCTGGTCAACCAGGAAAAGATGGACAGTCAGGAAGGAGAGGAAGAAAAGTGAGTTACATATTTTTGTATGAATATGTATGTGGATGGAAACTCGTGAAGTTAGCATAAAGCTTTGTTTCTCAAGGACTTAGAAATAGACACTTTTCACTTCAAGTGCATTTTTGGTTGAGGGAAACAGAAGTTCTCAGTTGGTGACTGCTCTTTGATTGATATCAGATTCAAAATATGCAGAGTTGCTTACTTTACCCAGTATGCACAGAAAGTTCTGATTACACATTAGGGCCTTGTATGCTCACCAGGATGTGGCCTTGAGCAGTAACCTTGGTTTCTGTCTGAACAAGGAGGAGGTTAAGACAGTTTTGGGAGGTTCTAGAAGTAACTTGGTTGGGAGAATTGGAACTGTCTGGGAGGAGGACATTTACCCTTTAAGAAACTGTGAGTGATAATTGTTATTAACCCTTGAAATTTATTGGCAAATGTATTCATCTCCTAGACTGGAATTGGTAAACAGTGGTATCCTGATTTAGGCATCACTCCTTCTAATCAGTTGACAATCTTTCAATTACTTAGTTAAATTCATGCAGCGTAACCCTAATATGGTACTTAAAATCTGCAATATTTATATCCTGAAACATATTGAAAGAATAGTTGTAAGTGACATAAGAGGAGATTTGTAACATTTAGCTGTTGTTTCAAAATAAGTTGGGTTGACTGCATGTTCCCTTCAATCAACTTTTGCTGGTTGAATGTTTCCATAAGATGGTTTGTTGGTAATTTACTTTAGTATTAGGGAACCGCTTCAAGGTGAAAGGAAAAGTTAAAAATGTATTTAAATTGTTAAAGCATTTATATCTACAAAGAATCAAATGTTCTCATCATACATTTTACTATTGTTTCAAGTCTAATTAATGAACATCATTTTGTTTGATTCATGCTCATGTTTTGAAATGAAGGGATTTGCTGGTGAAAAAGGATTTAAAGGTGAACAAGGCCAAAGAGGAGCTGCTGGTATAACTGGCTTAAAGGGACAACATGGTAGCCGTGGTCAGCCAGGACATGTGGTAGGACATGGTACTATTCTCTTCTGTTCCCACTTGCCTTCTGTTTTCATTTATATTATTATGAAATTACCAGTGTTTCCCATGGTGCTATTTAGAAAACACTGCTGTAAAAATTGTTTTAGTTAATATATCTGGTTTGCTTTTTTGTGGTGAAATATAGAAGAAAACAACACTCTGATTGATTTCAGTTTCACTGTGTTAGCTACAGCTTCTAATTGAAGAGGGTAGACAAGGTTTTCTCTGAAGGGGACTTAAAGATTCAGAAGACTTCTGGGGAAGCACTATATATAGAAACTGCCCCTAGACTACCATCTGATCTTTCACTGTCTGAGGCAATTTGACTGGCTCGTTAAGGTGAAATCTCACCTGAGGAAACATTTGTGTAGTTGCTTTCCTTTGCTACTGTTGGAGTAATAGTTACATAAAACACTGGTTTAGCTTCTAAACAAGTGACCTTCAGGTGTGATCTCAAAGCCACTGGCACCAATCACAGTGGTCTAACAAAAGGACAGATTATCAACTGAGGAAGGAAATATTGAGGTATTAATGTTTGTGTGTCTGCAGTTTGAGTCATTTCATTCCTTTGAAGGGTACATTTGGCAGTAGTTAGTCATTTTAGGACATGATGTTTGAATTTTTTCTCTTAATGAAATTTTCAGTATTATTTATGTGACTATGATTGTTGGTCTTCACAGTGTATAAACAGTTATACATCAGTTTCCTTTTGTAAGCAGCTAAAATCTGTTTGTTGGTACATCACATGAACTGCCTCATGCAAATGAAATAGAGCCATGTTGTGAAATGATATACTGATGCTATCATTAATTGTAATCTCTGAAACCAACTACTGTTTTATTGCATCAGAATCAGGGTTATCAGGATCATTGAAAAGCTGGAGAAGTCATGAAACTTTTCACATGTCAAAGTCCTGAAGGATGTAATGAATTTAGACTCATAGAAGGAAAACACACATGACCTTAACAGTAGGGCACTTACCCGTAGAGTGGGCAGGATTTTAAAAATTTTCTGGGGTGGTGGGGTTGAAGAAGTTCCTAATTGATCTCCCCATCCCCCAGTTCCTGTTTTGTTTTAGCCACATCCTTGACTTCCCTCTCTGGCCCAGCCCCTACCTCATTTGTAGAGACACTTATTTCCCATCTAAGTTTTGAAATTGTTTAAAGTGGTGCCTGGTTAGTTGTAAAAATGCCACGAAATATGTCGTATGGAATATGCAAGAAGTCCTATCAAATATTGAGTATGCATGTCTCAAACGTACTGGTATGAATTATTCAAAATTTTTAAAGGTGTTGTTACTATAGTTTATTAGGACAAATAAGAACAAATTGATTTATTCTCTTTACTTATTTTATTGTGTAATATTTTTATAAAGCAAACAAATCATTGTGTATCATCCTCCTCTTTTCAGGGAGAACCAGGCATGCCAGGTCGTGATGGATTTAGGGGTGTCCAAGGAATGATGGTGAGAATTGTTTTCTTTTTAAATATTTCTTATAGAGGTGTGTCAAATAATGTGTTAGTCTATCCATCACTTTACTTTTGTACTTATATAGGTCCATATGCAGAGATACTTGGATGTACTGACTGCCTCTAGTTGTCTATTTGTCCACACTAGTGGATCAACTGGTGTTGTAGGCAAGGGGAGCAAGGCAATCCCAAGGGGGCCCAACCTGCAGACCCAGATATTCTCAGCAAATGCTAGTGGGAGCTCGCTTAGACTCAAAACAGAGCTGGCGGCGGCTACCTTAGTAAAGCTAGAGGTTTACACTCTTTCTTTCTCATATTTTTATTTTCAGGGAAATCAGGGCAGGCAAGGTCTTCCAGGACCACCAGGACTCAGAGGTTTTACGGTAAAGCCTTCCGAGTTAGAATATTTGATAGTATTGTTACAGGTTTTGAGACCAGACTAGAATTTCAGTTTAGTTTTTGAAGGATTCTGACCCTCAAAGAATGGTACCTATACCTCTAAGACTTATTGTCATGAATCAACAATTTTTGTCCAGGTTCAGACAAGGTTAGACAAAATTTGACCTAGTTTTCTGTTCTCTCTGCTTGAATAATTATCAGATTTTTCTTATAAGAGCAAGGAAGTTTTCTTCACTGTATTCAAACTTACAGTAGGTTAATATGAACAGCTGTGTCACCATATGTAAGAAGTGTGCTCAGAACTTAGTCTTGTAACTTTTTGTCATTTATATTTACTTCAGTTAGGTACTTCTATGACATTTTATTAAAAATGTATTGTAATATGGGATAACTTCATGATATTCAACTTTCTCAAATGTGTGTGCTGTCAGTGAATGAAAAAATAACTAGAGTTAATAACTTGTTTTTGTTCCAAGCTAGAAAGCATTTTTCCTTTTAAGAATCACATCTCATAGGATTAGGACATGGACTTCAATGTGATGGACTGAACTACATATTATACTGAGTCACTAAGCTCAATATAGAGACAATTAAAAGAGAGATTTTATTGTTTTCAGTAAATAATTAAACCACAACCAGTATGAAGGACCATCAAATAATTTCCACAGATCTGCAAAAGACCATGTCTGTTCATTACTCTGACTTAAAGAGCATGCTAAAACACTCAAAGCAAACTAAATAGATATCTTGTGTCCCATACATACTGAAGTGATTTACTTTCGGTTTGCATTCCACTAATAGTGAGTATGTTTCTTCACAGTTGCAGTCAATCACAGAATGTTTAACAAATCACATGATCATTTTATTTAATGTTTCTTTAATTTAGGGGTGAATAATAATTATAAATAATTTGAAGTTTGCTTCCATTACAAAACATATCACCAAAGATTTTCTTTTTAATTTTCTATACCAGGGCCCTCATGGAGAGCCTGGACCTCCAGGAGACACTGGTCGAAGGGGAGCTAAGGTGAGGAGTAGTATAATATCACCAGCATGTAGTATTTCTCACTTGCTACTTCCTTGTAATGAGAATGTGAGTGTGTAGTAAAATATTGAAAACTCTGCTATTAGATCACTGCTCAAATTAAAGTTGTTGAACATGCTTATCATATCAGAACAATATTTACATTATTATCTGTTCATGTAAACATTTGTGATAGCTCAATGCAGCACATCAGTTAACCAGATAAACGAAGGTGACTTTTAGCAGCTGTATTCCTAACATTTAAGTTCCTGGGTTCTGTGAGCAATACAGTCATAATGAAGACAATTAAACTTGACACATTTTCATCAGCAGAACACACAAAAATAAAACTAGCAGAACAGACATTCAGTTTTATCAAGTCTAAAAGAAATCAGTGGTTAGGTGGCTCTCTATGTGAGCTCAGGCAGAGTTTGCCTCCCCCTGGCGTTGCCCCTGCCAATTAACTATGATGGTTTCAAACTCTTAAGTCAGCCTACGAAAAAGTTGTCATGTATTTGAAGTTCCACTTCAAAATGTAAAGATCCGTCCTGTCAGTTCGTCATGTTAACTTTCCTTAAGTTCGTGTTCAATTTTCTGCATGCACCATCCGATGTCTCCATGTAATTATAGGTGTTTCTGGCATGGTTTCTCTGCAAATCAGTTTTTTTGAATATCAATAAATCAGTGTTTTAGTGTCATTCTATTTTGTTTCAGGGATCTGCAGGAGAACCAGGGAATACTGGCCCACCAGGAGATCCTGGGGTACAGGTGAGTTCCATATTAAAATCAGTTTGTTGCATTTGTAAGTAGTGAATTTGTTATAAAGTGTGTTGCATTCAAAAACTTTGAGATGATATATGTAAGTGAAGAACATACATGATATTTATGTTTCAAGGTTTCAAGAAATATGCTCAGTTTCACATGCAAAATGACGGAGGATTATCTGGTGGAAAATGTGAAACTATTGTCATGTGTGTCACAAATATATGTGCATTCATATATTAAGAGACTTCTGTTATTTGCAAATATTTCAGAGAATAGTTCTTCATATTCTTCAATCCTTGTGTTTAGGGTCCTCAAGGCTCCCCTGGGACCAATGGAGGTGTTGGACACAAGGGCCCACAGGTGAGAGTTTTGTTCAATGTTTTTATGCACAGTGGCATGTTGATACTTAACTAGACACTCCAGATACATTACCACACATTGATATCGAAAGTGTAACCATTAAAGGTATTTGGACATGTAACCAAAACAGTAGTTTTAACAATGGTAGATAAAGATCCCCTGATGAAAAATCTGTTTGAAATTTTTTTAAAAGCTCTTACTGTTCACACATATACCTCTCAAAAGTTTTACCATTAAGGAGATTTTCCTTAGCTATTAAAAAAATTTAAAGTGTGTAGTGTTGCATAATGTCTGTATTTCTTTTGTGTATCCTTTACAAGTGAACTGTTGTTAATGACTTAATTACCAGGTACTTACCAGGTAGCTTCTAGTTTTGTTTTTTATGCATACATTTATTAAGTAGTTAATTGCTACTTCAAAAAAAAAAAAAAAAAAAACACACTTCAGGGCATGCCACCATTAGAAAGTTCTGTCCTTGGAATAAAGGTTATTACCAAACAAAGGATAACATAACACATACCACATGAGTCCCTCTTTCTGCATCACATATTTTGCATGTAGCTCATGTTTATTCATGATGTATGTGCTAAAAGAGTTATTGTGTTGTAAAAAGGTCAATATTTGATGGATTTTGGTGGGAATTGCGGCCATGTTTGACATATTCAATGTTTTTTTTTTACATCAAACAGGCAGGTGTGACATTTACATGTCCACAGACCATTAAGTCCAGGAATGTTGCCACACACAATGTACCCTGATAGCGAAATTTTGCTGCAGGTTTGCAGGGTGTTTTTCAAACCTTAAAATACAATATTGAGACTTTACTGTAACCTAGAAGGTCTCAGTGCACTGTCTTTCTGGAAAATAGACAATACAAACTATTTGACCCTACTGGAGATATGAAACAAGGTATGTCATCAGTTTGTCAGCTGAAGTGTTTTCTTGATTCTCAGGGATACAGGGGAAGAAAAGGTGTCAATGGAACAGCAGGGGACAGAGGACTGTCAGGTGTTAAAGGTGAACCCGGAAGGCCAGGGGTCAAAGGTCAAAAAGGTAGCAATGTAAGTATAATTGTTAAGTTCTCACTGATGCCTTTGTTCATTGATGATGAAAGATCATTGTTATTTTCTGTTTTCTTTTAAGAAGGGGTGGAAACAATGTATCTTCCATAAGTACTGATTGTGTTTTAATCTCATTCTCTTCTGCAGGGTGAAATAGGTCCAAAAGGTATACCAGGTAGTCCAGGAAGGCCAGGACAGGATGTAAGAGTTTCTCACTGTTCGTTCAATTCAATTCAAATTCATTTCTCTTATGTTTTACAAAGATAAGGGAATGAAACAAAAACTGTGTTGATCCAAAAGCATATGATGGGCACTAGAAAACAGAGGAAAATTATTGTCAAAGCTATAGTGACCAATGTAACTAATAAATTCACTAACAAAAGATGGAACACAAAAGACCTGAACAGTGCAAACATAAAACAAACTAAACATGTTGTTATCATCTGTTTAGTGGGAGGGGAATACTACATAAAAATTTGTATGGCTAACCCCATGTTTGTACCAGTTGAATCATTAAATACTGGTGTCTCAGTTCTATGTTGTGTCATAGACAGCTATATGTAGCTAAGTGGGAGCTTGGAGTCATCCCCCACTAGGCCACTAGAAAATCCAAGAGTGAAAAGACAAATACATGGTCCCACATTTGATACCCCCATCCCATGATATGGTGGAAACCCCCGCCCCTCCCCAGAGCCACACACACACGTTTTCTGTCCACTCCACTGGTCATAGAAAATAGTATTTATCCAAAAGCTATTGATTGTTTTGTGCATTTGAAGTGACCCAAATTTTTGATCTATTCAATGTGAATCAGTATTTAAAAGCCACAGGTCCCTTCTTATGTTTGGTCACTCCTAGCTTCTTGAAGTAACTATCCTAAGTTAAAAGGTTTACTGATAATTATAAATGTATTTTGATGGATGCTGGTTATCGATCATTATCTGTAAATATTGCTACCAAGTGAAGTTCTTTTTAAGCAAAATAGGAAGAATTCATTAATTGATGTATTTAAACAGTTTATTTAGCCTGCAGCCATCTCTATAGGCTTTGTAGAGCAATCCCTCTGCCCCAAGGTTTTGAAATCTTTGGTGTTAGCAGCAGATACCTGTTATGCATCTATGCAAACACCCTCAAAGCAGAAAGCATGCTGTGCCATGTGAACTCTCTGCCCCCTCCATTGTTGACATGCTAGCTATTTCACATTTGTTTATGTAATTAGATTCATCCAATCTCGTAAGGCAAACAAAGCTTTTGGTCTTTGTAACTATTAAAGAGGATGCTTTCCAAGGGTATATTAATGCACACAATTTTTGTCCCTCTTATTCACAGGGTGCAAATGGAGGCGATGGAAAAGCAGGTCCCACTGGTCCAAGGGGATATCATGGGGATGCTGGACCTATGGGGGGTTCAGGGGCCTGGGGTTTTAAAGGTTTAAAGGTAAGCTTTTGTTAGTCTTAAACTCTTTGAAGTAAATTATTTCATTGCTATCATGTTTTCAGTCACCTGATGTAATTTATAGAAAAACACAGAAAACGTTTTGTTCATTTTGCTTACAGGGGCACAGAGGCCTTTCTGGACCTCAAGGAGAATCTGGCCTACAAGGTCCAAAGGTATGATATCTGTTCTTGTGTTACTGTTAATGGTGATTCCATTATTGAATAAACTTTCGACTTGTCTTACCTTTTCCAATTGAATAGGAAACCTCTGTTTATGAACTGATTTAAAAAAACATGACTCACAGTTACACTACCTGTGTGTGTTGAACACGTCCTACGGTACCATTTATTTAAAGTGTAAAATTTCAAACATGTTATGAAGCTTGAAAAATAAATGCCTGTGGTGAACTGAAATCTTCACAGGCTATTTGTGTGCTGAGATATAAAATGCTGAAATGTCATCACTCAATTTAAAATGGTAGAGTGGGTAATAAAGTCGCTCTTGTATTACTGTGATTACAATTTTTAGTTTCTTTCCCCTAAAGACACCATACCTTGTGCAACAGAGGTTCTTCATGTGACGTCATAATGGGCTTGAATTTACTTGTACTGCCATTTTGGACGTCAAACTTAGTGCACGCCAGGGTTTGCGTTTTACGCCGAAATGGGCGTTTTTTACGCCGACGGAAATTTTACTTACGACCAAAAATACAATTCA
>WURT03186711.1:0-10121 GCA_009936505.3 Holothuria glaberrima | reverse complement strand
CTAATTGTTGCGACATTAAATAAAACTGCATTGACAGTTTATGAAGTGTGATTAATCATGAATGCCTCCTTTCCAAGCACATGGATCCTTTGAAATCATGTTTACATCATTCAGAGTTTTTGCAACCAGTAAAAACTTCAAGAAAGTACAGATTAAATATGATTTTAATTGTAAAACTGGCATACTAATGTGAAAATTTTGAACAAAACACATATTGCGAGGGAGACCGTTAATTTGATACTCTTTATAAATTATGTACTTTACTTGTGAGTAATACAGTGTCAAGAGGGAGTGACCCTCAATTGTATGATTATTGCACATGAATTAAAAAACGAAGTTCGATTAATGCAGTTCAAAAAATCTTTCATTTAAACATCATTATTCCTTATTTTTTCGTTCTTTAATACCTGTGTGCCTACTTCAGTAGAGCATAAAGATGAAATGCTTTTTTACTTTGGGGTTCTAATAGTATCATAAATGATAGCTGTAGGCGTACGGAACCCTTCCAATTTGTGAGGGCAGAAAATTTTTGTCCGAATCTCAAAAAAGTTGCCCAAAGTCAAGGACGTAGATCCATCTCCAAAGATGGGGGGGGGGGGAATTTTCACCATATGCGAATCGCCGTCCGGGGGGAGTGGTTGTAAGGGGGGTGTCCCCCTCCCCTTTGGAAAATTTTTGCTCACGTGAGGTGGAATAGATGCAAAACGGTGCTACATTTATTGCTAAATTTGAGTAGGATATATTTCCAAGGATTTCTACTCTTTTAGGAAATCTTTTCATCTTGCTTGTTTGAGTGAATTTTGTTCTCATTTCTTGGGGTAAATCAGAACCACACTGCGCGAAGTAAATTGTTAGACTACATATACCGTTAGCAAGTTTACTCATATCTTATGAAATTTGGATATGGAAGTGATTAGGACTGTGCATGTCAGAGCCTTTTCGAAAGTCTGATAGAGGTGATACTAGCAAATAACTACAAGCGCGAGAAGCGCGCGAAAATCTTTGCACTTTTTTCGGGAACTCTGTAGAAATTTGGGCAATCTTTTCACTTTTTCTTCATCTCTGCCGAAATTTCACCTATTCTGTGCCCGAATTGTGGTCACTTTTTTGCCCGAATTTTCAACCTCAGAAAACTTTTGGGGGCAGTCCGCCCCCCTGCCCCCCGCCTCGTACGCCTGTGGTTGAGCAATACTTTCCACTGCTCCGCTTCCAATTTTATGTAAGCGCTGACAAATTCTGTAAAGGTAATAAAAGTTACACGTTCTTGTATCTGAGAGATGACCGGTCCCCTCTTTGATTGTTCCAGTAGTTTGTTGTAGGAAAACCTTGTCGTAATAGATAAAACTTGCAATTAACAAGAAGGCAAGTATTTGATAAGTCAGAATGCGGTCCATCTCAGCACCACTAGGAAGACAATGATCGCATTAAAGAAGAGAAAGTATTTTCTATAGTGAATTGCAATAGACAAAAAACTCCTGCATATGTGCTGTATAAAAGTTTACTGCTTATATTTTATAAGACGAACCACGTCATAACTTGAGTGTTTCTTTGTTAAGCCTTTATAAATTATCTGTTTATTTGGGATTTTCATGTGGAAAATTTCAAAACAGTTGAAAGCTATATTCTCAGAGTAAACACCTCAGGGTATGCTGCACCATTACAACTGTCCTCACAATGAAAGTTAAACAAACATAGGATACATTTCACACCGTCCCGATCATGAGTTCCCATTTCCATGTAACAAATTAGCATATGAAGCTCATATTTATTTACGATATTTTTCAGAAAGCACCAAATCCTTACGTTTTGGTTTGTAAGGTGTCACATCCATGTCAAGAGACATGCATATGGTGCATGTTATCATATCACAGGGTTAGGGTTAGGGTGGAGACATGAAAAAAGGTTAGAGTTAAGAGTCTCGAGACTTTATAAAATACATGATAACATGTAATAGATTGGTTGGCAATAACCTGAAATTACTCCCCAAAGGAGTACAACCATGTATTTGACACAATACTCAATGGAACCCAACATGAGCCTACAATAGTGAGAGTAAGACCTGACTTCAATGAATTCAACAGAGTATAATCAAGACTTGTCTTGAGTGGCTTCAACAAAAGCAAACAAAGGTAGCTACTTAACTGGTCTGTACAAGGTTTCGCGAAGGTCCGCGAGACCGAAAGTAAATTAGGATACGTGAGACCGAAGGTCCGTGAGACCGAAAGTGAATAAGGGTTCGGGAGGCAGAAGGTCCGCGAGACCGAAAGTGAATCTTAGGGTTAGGGGTTAATAGTTAGGGTGGGACCACTGAACTTTGGGGACGTGAGTTTCTGGGCGGTGGGGACGATTCTGAACTTTGATGGCGTCACCAGATCTACACTTTTAGGGACTTTTGGAATTTTTTCTGACTTAGGTGACTTTTTCTTTAACTTAGGGGGCTTGAAACTGAAACATAGGGGATACAAAAGTGAATACATAGGACACGTCAAAATTATACTAAGTACAAACTCGAGGCTAGTAAGTCCGATTTTTTTTTTATTTATATTCATTAAAATACTTCTCAAGGTCGCAGGATCATTCATTCCCTCAGGGTCAATTTAAGTTAATCATTTCTTGCGGATCGTTGGTATCGCGGATCTTTGGTATCGCGAACCTTCGGTCTCGCGAACCCTTTATTCACCTTCGGTCTCGCGGACCTTTATTCACTTTCGGTATAGCGGACCTTTTGTCTTGCGGACGGTAATCTTACAATACCTTGAGGTAACAATAGCATTCGTGTATACAATTTGATGAATCTATATATCGAGCATAAGTTTCCTTAATGTTACCCTTTTGAGATATCACGTTTACCAACAGTTTACAAGGATTTCGTAGTGTTACCCTATTGATATCAAATAACCTTGAACTTCAGTAAACAACATGGTTCTTCCTCTCAATATGAAAAATCTGATCATCAAATATTGAAACTATACATCAGTCTTCAAGGACCCTGCAGTGTTTAATCAAGGTCAAAGTTTATTTGATGTCACGAGTTGTCGTATTTTAAAATCCTGTAGGGGAAATAATTATATCTCATGTACTATAAATAGTACATGTTGAGATCCTTCCGGCTGCCACCACCCCACCCTGCCTGGTAACCGCCGGAACCCGGCACCGCCTAGCATCGGGTAGAAGGCAAGAACATGTCATGTTTTATATTTACTGCACGGAATCCGGTACCGACCGTTCTGGTATCTTTGCCAGAGGAGAGGACGTTCCAAGAATCCCCCAGGATACACAGCTGTTCCACATAGGCAAATTGATAGCATACCAATTCAGATGTAATATAGTTATAGACTATTTTTTTACATATAAACTTTACACGGTTTTAAAAGCTACATCAATGGATACTGTGACAGCATTATTTCGTACAGGAAGCTTTTATTGTACATATTTATAAGTCTTAAGTACCGTCATAAGCATCCAGCTTAAATCTGGCTGCTTATTACATGGAAAATGCAGCCGCCTCAGATTTAATTCAAACCGTTCCCTGTGCCCTTTTACCAAAAGGGATTGGTCTCTCGTCATATTGTTAACATTATATATATATATATATATATGTAAAACAAAGCAATCCATTGTTTGCATTTCATCAAACTGATCTTCCAAGGTGACCATCTCAAAAGCAAGCTTATCTGAAAGAGAAATGTTTTATTGTTAAAATGTAGACAAGACCTCGATGTAGTCCAATACAAGATAACTATCAGACTCTCGTTAGACAAACGAAACAATGTTTTCAAGGAGACGGCTTGTAAAGATTATGTTACTAAGGTAGCGCAATCGTCTATACGACAAGACAATATCCAGCAAAGATCTCATTTCTATGTTCTTCTCCCTAGTAGAGCAAAGAAAACTTTAAGAAGGCGTTTCGTAGGTTAGATAGTTTCCATGTTCGAAAGGTTTAAAGGGAGACATTCAGCCTTACAAGTGTTTCTAGGGTCAAAATCTACAATAAGAGTATAGATTTCCGTCCCAAATAATGTATGCACTATTAAAAAGTAAGGTACATTATGTGTGCTGTATTGACTGAGCTAAACAGCTGTCTTTAAAACTTTCTCTTGTTTTGACCAATTGGGCTGTTTTATGTGTGGTTCCTAGACAGCTTCCCATCCCTCGTCAAATCCTACCCAGACAATTGCCATTGGAAAACTCTTCCTGGACAACTTTTCCTTAGACAGGCACACTCGCCATCTAACACACCACCTTGAAAAAAGCTGAGTAAATGCTGAGTTGTGTATCCAAAGACTATGGAAATTCATCTTTTGCTGATTTTCAAAAAAAGTTGAAAATTTGAGTCTTTAGCATAATATCCACGAACACCCTATATGGCTGACGGTTGCTCACATGGAACCTCTCAAAGGTATGGCCAAGTGAACCGCACTATATGATAATGTGGACGCGTAATACACTTAAAAATTTTATCTGGAATCATGACTATTCTTTTAATATCACTAGTAACTCGGCCGCCATGTCCTCTTTCACTACGTTATATTTAACCAGCCATAAGTCTGAAGTATCATATGCTGAAAATTTGTGAATATTGACACTGATAAGTTTTTACATTGTGCTATTGAAGGACAAATAAATTTCCAAAGGATAATTATGAGAATACCGAAATATTCCAAACATGTTTAATCCCTGGATCTTGCATGATGAACCCTAGCAAGCCCCTTTATCCAATGTTCGTAGGATTGGGTTTTTATTAGGTAAACTTAAAAAAGGTCATTTATGACCTAGCAAATACCTTAGGTAAGCTCTTGGTGTTTGAATCGTTAGGAAGTACTTGAAGTGTTATCGCATCATACGCCATCTCATACTCAAATTGCTTAAACTTTCTGAAAATTCCAAAATTAATCCGCCTACATGGTGGCTCGCGTGACACAGGGGATATTAAAGTTAGCCGTGTCCAAGGAAAAGTTAGTCAACCTGTGTGCACAAACTAGAAAATATGCTTCTCAGTTGACACATGTTATATTCCATATTGCATATTCAATCTTTTATGCATTGTACTTTTTTGTTCAAGGGAAAGGTGGCGCAGCCTTTTAGCACAGATAGTTTGGTGTTCTGTTGCATGATTCATCCTTGCTTTGCTAATACTTTTTCTCATGTTTGCCTTATTTTTCCTTACGTTTGAATTTAAAAAGTCCTCTTTTATCCCTATTTTTTAACTAAAGGCTTCCAGAAAGATTGTGTTATTCAAAATAAGTGGAATAATGTTATATTGTTTTAGCTTAACTAAGGTCATTTTATAAGCTTTACTTCCTACCCATTCAATGGAAACTACTACAGGAAATTAGTTGCATAAACAAAACAGTGATATTAAACACCAACAAACTTTCCCACAGCTCTTACTTCTATAGATTAGTATGTGGCCCAATGTGGACATGTTGACATGGAAGCCAAGTTCACCCACATTAAATGTCGTGTTCATGAAATCAGCAATAATTCTTCCGGAATAAAGTTGTTCGTGAGGTGTGACTCTTCATTTAGTTTTTTAATACGATAAATACTTGAAATAGTTAATGAGTTACTTGGTTCAAGTTAAAGGTCAAAGTTGATCTGTCATTGTAAATTTAAGTGGAACAGATTCATCCACGATTTAATACCGCTTAAAAATCATCGTATTTTTTCCCATATGACGTCAGAGGTTTCGGGTCACTAGAAATAAAAGCAGGCTGATATACTACCTTCTCCACTTCCTAAAGTATTGAACTATTATGTTCCATGTTTAACTAAGCTGATCAGGCAGAAATAATCGTAACGTAATCCTCCACGGTATTCTTACTTCGGACATTTTTTCCAACACATGAAATAAAAAAAGGAAAGCGATTACTCATTTTTATTGTGTTTATTGCCTCCTTCAGTAACATTGGTAGTGAACATCTGTGCCGCCGGAAGTAGTTTATTTTTGGACGTGTTAAAAAAGTCTTTCAAATAAACTAAAAATTATGAGGGGCTGCAGTCCTAGGCCCCTGGATCCGGCGGTCCTGAATATTCATGTTGTTTTCTTTTCATTACACAGTGAGTGGCGTCCTTTTAAATTAAATTGATTCAATTACTCATAATAGCAACAACACAGTTTTTGACCGCACTGAACATTAAGCAACATTAAGTTTGCACACGGCCTCTGAAAATGGAAACATAAAACCTTAAATGCATTTGCTTACTCTAAGTGCCAAGTTTTAGATTTAAAAAGATGAGGTATGGATTTATTCTTTGCACAATGTAATATCTTTAAAGAATACTTGATAAGATTTGCTTACTTCTAAACTTAGGTGTTCTTATATTTGAAAATTAGGGAAACTAACAAAGTACAACTGCTAAGCAAAACTAACTCTGCGTAAGACGCTGCACAAGGTTTGCAGAACAACTGATAAACTAATCGCGAACGTGTTTCCTCGCAGTAGACCATTGGCGTATGACGTTACAGAACATGATGTACTCCCTCGGCTAAGGTAAGCGAGTAAGCATTACAACTGACACTTACGCAAGGCGTGTTCGATTACTCGCCCGAGTTAACTCGAGTCTGGCGCGACAACGTTCGATTAGCCTGTGACGTCAGCATTCGCGCTTACTCGCGCTAGGCCCAAGTGAGCGACCCCTCGAGTCGGTTACTTGGGGAAGTATCCCATCGTGCTTTAGGGAAACATGGCAGCTAAGTAAACAACACGCAATCGTGAACAATTTCTGAGCATGTAAATACAGTTGGGAAAACATGAAACTTCTGACTTGTGAAAAGTGCTTGATGTAGGAATGAGTAAAGTCACTCAAGTGTTATTTCTCGAGAATTTTCCAAAGGAGCATTGTTCCGGAGCAATGAACGTTCACTGTACAAGTGGACGTTTGTAGTACATAGGTACCGGAGTTCGCTCTGCTACGCAGCTGTACAGGCTCTGCCATTGGCTATTGTGAACCAACTTCTCCGATACTTAGGGTAAAACATTCGTTTATTTCACCCATCTGCGCATGACCATCGTGACTCGAGCCGGAAGCTCGAGTAAGCCAGGGGAAGCAAATCGAACACGCTAGCAAATTCACACACCTATTTTTTGTATCAGTCGGATGGGCTACGTCTTGAATAGAGTAAGTGTACAAATATCAGGTTTCTTATCTGGCTAACTTCCTTGCTTATCCTCTGGCATGCCGTTGGCGTGACATCGATGCATAGGGACTATAAGCTCTCTATGGACGTTTTTTTACACATGAAACTAAGCTGCTAAGTCAAGCCACTTGAAGATACCATGTAAACCGACCAACCAACGTCTTTGAACTCCATATCAGTATCTGTGCACTCTCTTGAAGTATTTGAGCGACATACTGTGATATCGTGGGATGAAAAAAGACTTTTTTCCATTAGAAACATCAATGAGTAGTGTATTTATACCTAGAGATATTCCAAAGTAATAGGTAGCTATACTTACACCAAACATTTCCTTGTAACATCTTGTGAGTAGTGATTAGCCTTGTTAAGTGAAATTAATATACGTCAACTCGCAATTTCGAGTCGTGCATTTTACTTATATAATATACGTACTTTTATAATATCTTTGCAATTTCTCGTGGCGTCAAGCTATTAACAGAAAGAGCCGTACTGTTTTGGTAGAGTTCGGTGGTCATTTGAGGTAAGTTCTTACAACATTGTAAACACGATAATTCAAAACGGAGAAAATGGACAATTATTTAAAAGATAGTGAAGAATTAGAATGGTAGGTAGCCTATGCAATCGAACATTTTGTAAACCTGTAGAATTAACATCTAATATTGACAACCTTTGTCTTATTCTGATCGATGAACCTACTAAATAATAGAAAACCAGCAGCGCCCCACCTCCAAACATGAGCCAACGCAACACAGCAGGTAAGAGTCAGTGTTCAACTTTTTTTTAAATACCGTATGACCTGATGACACAGTCTTCCATTATGACTTCACGTGCGAGCTCCACCAGCTTGTGCACCCAGGAGATAATTCCCAAAGAATCCCGTAAAGTCCCATAATAATTTTCAATGGGAATGAATGGGACCAAAAGGATTTATGGGACTCCTTTTGGAACCCATTGATTTTAATGGGACATCCACATGGTCCCATAAGCTCTTTTGATTTGAACGTTGGTTTTCTGCGGGAATCAATGGGGCTTTCTATTGGTGGAATGGAATCCCATTACCTTAATGGGACATGACAAAGTGACAAGTAAACTAAGTTTTACATAATAAAATCGTCACTTAATTTATACACTTTGCTGTGTTAACATAAAAATGAAGGAGGGATAATGTCCTCCTCTCTCCTGACGTTTTTAGCTTACCCAGCTCCCATGACCCTTACACATGTTACCCAGGGTTAAATTCCATTTGGACTATTTGCCCAAAACACATTCTACTCGAATGGTCTTGAATGATTTCAAATGGTTTTTAAATGGTTATGAATGGTGTCAACTGGTCTTAAAAATGCAAATGGGAATCTCAACTGGTTTCATAACTAGTTTCAAATGGTATTAAACGGTTTTGAATGGAAAATTGACCAAAACACACTCTAAACCATTCGGAACCTAAATGGTTTCAAATGGTTTCTGTCAAATGGACTTTAACCCTGGGTACACACAGATATGTATGCATTGCATGGTTATAATGACAAAAGTCTCCCTTTCCTTATTATTCCGGTCTTCTCAATGCCACTTCCCTAATTTTACCCCCTCCATTTTCCCATTTCCCCTTCCCCATCACCTTGAAACTCCTAGCTGGCACTTGACCTAGCTTGTATTTTTATCCGTGGGCCCTACCTGATATACATTCTGCACCCCGCAATATTTTGGAAATGCTTCTGTTGTTTTTTACCATTTCAAACAGTCAAATTTGCTCTTATGGGTCTTCATTCCCATTCTCCCCCGCCCCCATTTTTCGCAAATTTCTCTGCCCCTGAAGATTACAACACTGAAAGGTCACTAATTATGGCGTACTATTAAAGGGATTTTTGGCATACCACAGGGAAACCATAATGTTGTCAAAATTTAAAAGTTTGCAGGAATTTTCCTAATATTGTGGAAACTTGTGCGATTCTATGGGCTAAAAAGCTCGGTTTGAAAATTAAAACTTGGATAAAGTTAAGCTCTTTGCAGTTAAATTTGAAAATGAGGGATTCAAATGTAAAATTTGAAATGAAAGCAAAGTGTTCGTGCTCTTTTTCAGGGAACTAAACTTTAATTTGTGGAAGTACTTTATTATTTTTTGACGTTACTGCCTGCAGATGGAAATTTGCCTAGATATTGATAAGACCTTAAATGCAGTCGCTAGTACAAAGCTTACTGACACAGCAATAGTAGCCTACTAGTTTACGTATGTAGGCTAAGCCTCTAAATTGATGTTTGCAGTACACTGTACTGTACAGTAGGGGCAGCCTATAGTAACAGAAGGTCTAGCGTCTAGTCTAGATGTTACTTGATATTATTTTACAGTTTTTTCGTGTAATGGTATATAACTTTACCCAGTACAAACAGAACCTTAACCAACAGGGACTTGTAAAATACTGTACATTAATAGCAGCAAAGGGATCCTGTTGCAAAGAGAGTCAAGGGACCACTGTACACTAGTAATGGAATCCAAATCAAGAGGACTACACTACAGCCTTTATGGGATGTTAGTAGGTTCCATTGCAATGGGACATGTGGGTTCAGAGAAAAACATAAGCAGGTAATATCTTCCAGAGTTTCACATTTAAGGAAATACGATAATTAAATAATAATAATTTCATGATAAAACAATAATCAAACCCCTCTTACATGTATTGACTAGTGAATTGGGATGTTGTTTGGGACTTGAGTTGTATGTGCCCGATAATGGTATTTTAAGGAACAAATATATACATACACTTGGTACGTTGTTAAGACAAAAAGATATTCAAAAAGGTGCTACTTTTAACAAAATCTTTGTTTACTTCTTATTTCTCTAATTCCCACCTTAGGGCGAAAGAAGTTGTTGAAAAGTCGACCATAGGGCGAAAAAACGGATTCCTCTTACGTTTTCACACACTTTTTATATAGGAATACGTAAACGTGTGGTAACGTCCTTTTACAGACACAATCTATACGCTAT
>WURT03186700.1:0-10122 GCA_009936505.3 Holothuria glaberrima | reverse complement strand
TCCGAGGTTAAAGCATATTTCTGAGTGAAAAATACAGTCTCAGGGTAGGTATATTTTGGTCCATCATAGTGCAGCCAACAAATGCAAAAGTTCCCAATAATTTTAGTGTATAAGGCTATTCCCCTACTCAGGCCACCATAATATTAAGTGGTTCAAGTCCAGGGCCTGCTTTAGGGCCCCTTGTGGGGGTCCAGGGGGCGAAGCCCCCGGGAGCTCAGACGTTTCAGCATATTTCTTGATGAAAAATTAGTCTCAGTAAAGATATATTTTGGTTTAAAAGGCATCTTCCTAAACAAATACTCCAAATAATTTTTAAATATTAGGCTATTCCTACTATATGTTAGCTGAGTGGGGGGCATCTGAGGGCCGGGAAAAAGGCTCTGACTGGGGGCACATTCCCCTAATGCCCTCCTTGGTGCCGCCACTGAGAGAAAGCAGAAGGTCACCACTGAACGGCATGTACTCTACGAAGGAATTTTTCAGAAAAATGACTGTCTAGATTGCCAGAAGTTGCACTTTACATGGCAGATAAGTAATTTATCACCTTATTTTCCTCATCCTTATCTTCCTGAGTGAAGTAGTTTAGTACTGTCTTCTAGCTTGTCTACATAAAACTGGGCAATTTTCAACAGTTGAAAAGTAAATTTCCCAAAAAGGGACCATACTGGGGGGCAAATGAGCTGACTGGGGCTGTACATGGGACTGGGGGCAATGGCCCCCTAGTATGTATGTTAAAAAAGGCCCTGTAGCTTGTAAACACTATATCTTAAGATAGCAATGACGGACACTTTTCATGTATGGTATATACATTTGTCATAATAGGAGTAAGAACTCTATTGTTTTTGGTGGAGGTCAAAGGTCATTTGAGGTCACCAGAGGTAAAAAACCGAATAACTTGTACATACGATATCTCAAGATAGCAATGACAGACACTTTTCATATTTGGCTGTTGATTTGTCATGTTGAGAGGAAGAACCCTATTGCATTTGGTGGAGGTCAAAGGTCATTTGAGGTCACCAGAGGTAAAAACTTGTCAAACAATCACAAGATAGCAATGACATACACTTCGTACTTGGTATATAGATTCGTCATGATTAAAGGAAGAACCCTATTGACTTTGGTAGTGATCAAAGGTCATCTGAGTTCACAGAAGGTTAAACTGCGAAAACCTTGTAATTACACATTATAGCCTTATATGCTCACCAGGATAAAACCTTAAGCAATAAAATGGGTTTGTGTCTGCATTAGGAGGGGCTTTATACAGTTATGGGAGGAGCTACAAGTAACTTAGTTGGGAGAATTGGAACTGTCTGGGATGACGAGAATTGCCCTGTAAGTTCTTCAAAAAACTTCAGGGTCATGGTATGGTCAATTGAACGTATCATGAATGGTCTACTCAATGGTTACCTTTTTTGAGGAGTAAAGTGTACCTAATTAAAACTTCTACAAAGCTTTAAAGGTTTTTCTGTTACCCCATACGGTAAAAATCCCCCTACGAAGTTAACTTATAGCCCTTTCTCCACTTTAAACAGAAACACCTGTCTGGTACACCTCCAGTACAAAGCCACAGTACCCTGCACTGAGTTTCAACTTCACAGTGCAATATTGACACAAACTGAACAAGTTATCATTGACCAACCAGAGTTTGAATAAATGTGGCAATCAAAGTGCAGTCACTACTTGATATTTAGAGATATAGGGCTATTCATAAATATGTTAAGAGGGGTGTCATGGCCCCTTTAAATACAAATGGGGATGTAATGTGAAACAGTTACCTTTATTTAATCTAGCTGTTCCTGAAATCAACCTGAAGTTCAAAGTTTGTGTCTCTCCCAAACCAATTGTCGGAAGAATTGCCAACCGTGACAAAGGTTCATGGCTGACATCATGTTAGACTTGCCCCAAGTCTCAAGCGATATTATCGCCCAGCTAGTAGGATTTCATGGTTTTCTCCTCCTCTTTCACTGCTCCTTCTCTTAATGGCATCCTCTCAGGCCTCTCCCACTGCACCGCTGCAGGCACAACAATTTCTCACACTCCCCGCTTTCTACACCGAGTCAGGGTTACCGGATTTTCTGTGTTAGTTAGATGCGGTTTTACGGCTCAGTTTGTAACCACATTCTGTGAGGCAACTGGCCAATTTGGCGTTCAGTGTAGTAAAAAAACGCCAAATAAAAATTCCTTGCCCTTAAGACTCCAATTGCTTTAAAATCATCAATATGTAATAAAATAGCCCTGATTTTTTACGAACACCGACGGCATCCAATTTCGCTTTTAGTGTGATTTCGGGACGCATTTTGCTACAGTTTCCGACAGATATTGTGGAAAACACGAAAATTGATAGTCAAATGAAAAACCGCCAAAAATACGCCAAAATGCTGTTTGGCGTGTGTTAAAATTTTGCACGCCCACACCATCGAAAAAACGCCACATTGAGTGGTTTTGGCGTTTACAACGCCAATATGGCAACCCTGCACCGAGTCTTTGTTTTGTCGTTATACATTGTCCTACCCGTATCGACCACCACGCAGCGAGCCTGGCGAGCTTGCTCACGGCAAGCCGATCGATTGAACAGTCCGCTACAGTAACAGTTAACCTTCACAGCAGGTGTCGCATATGTACTCCTCTTTGACGTACATACTATTGGTATAACGAGTGCAGCTAATATCACTACGAAGGTGTCACAGAAAGTTGGGAACACTATAGGTATAGGGTTCAGTGGACCTTAATATCGTCACACCTCACTGAACCCCATAAAGTTAGTGTTCCCAACTTCCTGTGACACCGTCACCCTCATGTAGGCAGGGCTGTAGTCGAGTCCACCAAGCTCGAGTCCAAGTCTATAGGTTCAAGTCCGAGTCCAAGTGCAAGTCCGGGGGACTCGAGTCTAAGTCCAAGTCTGAGTCCAGTGTTCCCGAGTCCGAGTCCGAGTCCCGAGTCCAAGTCCAAAATTGTAAAACAAGTTCCAGTATTTTCTGGTATTCAGCTTTGAAAACTTTATGCACTAAGATCAATATGCCACTAAAACTGACCAAAGAAACAAATCAGAGAAACCTGATGCCAACCTGAATGAAATTATAGGAAGAAGCTGATCAAAATGTACTCTCCACTACCATTTTCAATATCATTGGCTGTCATTGATCAAATTCTCCACACCAAGGCTAAATTGGCACGAACTGAGTTACAGTATATGTCAACAACTGACACCGGGAATGATCACGGCTATATCCACATAGTGGTTTGAACCTATGCCACAACGTATGTACAGTAGCACAAATTAGTCACAGCAGTGGCGTAGCTAGGATTTTTTGTTTTTTGGGGGGAGAGGGGGCTCTGGGGCTGAGGATTTTTGTGGAGGGCTTCCGTTTAATATGTAAGCGGCGCGCCACCATAGGTTGGCACAGAGCGTAAGAAGAACATTTGAGATTTCAATACATCACAGATCGCCGGAAATGGCACTTGTCAGGCTTGATAGCAGCCATGTGCGATTTTTTGTGGGAAAATTTGAAGTTTGATTTTATTTTATTCTGAAACGCATTAAGTTTGTCACAACCTATCCAAATTTATTCAAAATTATTTAGAGTGGAGTTATCCCGATGGATTTCAGTGGATCGATTGGAATAGAAATTTTCCACGGCCAGAGTCTATCGTTATCAAGTTGAGTAGCCCAGTCGAGTGTATTATTCGGCCCAGATTGCTATTGGGGGAGGGCGCTTGGGGCGCGACGATTTTGTGGAGGATCGCGCCCCTAACCCCCTCCCCGTAGCTACGCCACTGAGACACAGGGACTATAACTCCAGGGTCCCTTTGCCAAAGCCTACAGAATGGTTTCACCTTATCATACTGCACTTCCTGTTCATTAACATACACATGAGAAACATACATTCTGGATTTGTTTTATTTCAATCTTTGTTTTAAATTTTATTTTCCTGCGAAATCATGCATTTGTGAATCCATCTAATCTTATCTGTTGGTCCCACCTACCCAAAAAATCACATAAAATGTTTAAGTTACCACCAACCTCAAACCTCCCACCGCATTTTCACACACAGACTGACACACATACAAACATATAAGGGTCAGCATTAATCCATTTTTGAGCCACCAAAGCAATATCATAGTGCTGTATGCACATATGCGTGCAATTGCTTCCTGATGCTCTTTAATACTGTATCACAGACAAAATTAAATTGGTTATGAAGATGCTGATTAGGAACTGAGAAATCTTCCTAAAACTAAGATCTTTTCATGGTACAAGTATCAGGCAGGACTCTTACTCTCATAGCTACTACAGTACAGAACTTGGGCCTACTGTCCTAATTACAGTGGACCTACTGCAGGCTATGTCAAAGAAAATTAGGTCCTAATGCATGGTGAGTACTGTTGCGTTTGGGGAATAATGAAATTAAAAATATGTGATGAAGAAAAGGCTGGACTTGATGGACTCGACTTCAAGTCCAATCCAAAGTCCGAGTCCAGAGAGCCCAAGTCCGAGTCCGAGTCCAGATCCAGAGAGCCCGATTCCAAGTTCAAGTTCGAGTCCACAAAAAAGGGGACTTTTGTCCGGACTCGACCTCGAGTCCTACAGCCCTGCATATAGGTTAGCTTCGACTGCATGGTCAAGTGGTTAGAGCATCCGACTTGCAGCCGGTCTCAGGGGTCTGTGGTTCGAATCCTGGCCGGGTCATACCAAAGACTTAAAAATGGAACCTACTGCCATTGTGCTTGGTACTCAGCATAGCAGTGGAGTAGGGAAAACAAACCAGTGAGCCACAACTGGAAAAAAGGCAGTGGCCGGCCCGACTTAAAACCATTTGGTTACAAACTGAGCCGTAAACCCTCACCTAACTAACCAAATCTAACTCATGTAGGTGCATGAGTAATACACGTCCGCCATGCGGGCAAAGTAACAACAGTAGGCTATATGTGCCATGTGTGGGAGCATAAGAACCATTGGAAACAAGTGTTATAGCGCTAACGTGTGCAATCTGCAGCAAGAGACGGTAAGAAGTAGGCTGAGATCGTTGTATAGCCGTACAATGTGATGGAGTCACTGTGAGAGTAGGAACAGGCATAAAATGAGAGGTAGAAGAGTTAGTTAGATGAGGCTTTACGACTCAGTTTATAACCAAGAGAGGTAGAAGAGAGAATAAAGTGAGAGACTTTGGGGCAAGTCTAGCATCGTGCGTCAATTATTGACGCGAGAAGTCGTTGGAACATGTTTTGCTCAGTATTTGAAGGTTGAGGATAAAATCCACGAAGGCTACACCCTTTCAGTTTCATCATCATGTTCAGTTCAGTAAACGTTAGGAATAATTCCTCTGAGCTGCATCATGAGCGTCACACAAACTTACTTCCCCTCCCATGCAACTTTACTTGAAAATGATTCAGAAGTCTGCAAAACCAAATTTAAAATTCATACATGAATGGTTCTCACAGGCTCCCGTACAGAACTTAGACCTTACAAGAAATTAAGGTCAAGGACTGAATACAAACAGTTGATGCCGTTACAGCATTCTTTGACCGTTGACCTTGATGTGGTAATCCCAGGGACTTGCAACTCCCTGGTTAATTAACCAAAGGCTGGAAGGTGGATGGATCCCTGGATGAATATTCTTCGGGGACAACTAATCCATTTACTCATCATTTAAGCACTACCTCGAATCCTGGCTTCTATTAACTGGAGTATTCCAAGTTAAAAGCTGATAATGGATACATGGTAGTTAGAAGGCTTTGTGGAGAAGATGCAGTATATCACGTTTCCCAACCTGTTTGCAAAGTATTGCCAATTGGAGACAATAATTAACCAACTTGAACAGGTGTAATTACACAAGTGTCTCGGAGTATCATTGACGAGGAATCAAAGATTACACATGGCTGCAAAAGAAAGAGACGTACCTCTGCAGTGATCGCAGAATTTTGTCAGGCTTGCTTGATCGTTGATGTGAGTTAGCCATGGAGACGTGGAAAACCGTGTTGTCCGTAGTTGGTAAATATATTATTTGTCTATTTGTGTGAAGCACTCTGGTGAACACGAAATCAGTTACTTTGGGCAGGGGAGAGGGTTTGGGTTAAGGGTGGCAAAGGCCAGTAGTAATGTAATTTTGTGGGGCCCCTGGGCACGAACCCCGCTGGCCCATGCTTAAACCCGGCCCTCTTCCAACCATTTTCTGAAGTCTATTAGTTGTACTTTTAAGCATTACATTTCCCTCGTTTCTTTTAGCCGCCATTTTGGTATACATTAACCTCGGCGGTGATCCACCTCGATTGATCGAACCGTTAAATCCGAACGATCCGGAACGATTACCGAACGGAGCCCAAAGGAAGGTACTGATCGTTGGCGGAGGTCTAGCGGGCCTGTCAGCTGGGTTAGAACTAGTGGAAAGAGGATATGACGTCACGATTAAAGAGAAGAACCATGCACTTGGCGGACGTCTTATGACTGAGGAAATCGAGGTACAAGGCGAGACTTTTCACATCGAACATGGTTTCCATGGTGATTACAAATTTCGATATCCTTTATAATGATTGACATAACTGCTACTTCCTCATTTTTTCAGTGTAAAAAAAGGCAACTGATTTCCCCGACGATCTTTGCCTTTTCAATGTAAAATAGTCAAAGGAACTGTGGCAAACTTCATATGCAGTGATCTCTCTTAAGAGGCCACGAGTTTGTCACGGCGTTGTATTGGTTGTATGGTCGGTTCCAAATTTCTGAGGCTGTTTCTATTATGTTCTTTTGTTTACATGAGTTCTAATACCAAGGTAAGCCACTAAAAATACATTATTTGATCAACGAATCACACTGACATACGTTTTCTCGGGTTGGGTGAATGGGCTAGGGGTAAGAATCTGACTTTATCAACGAAAACGATTGGACTCAGAGGCAAAATGTGCGGACAGGATGTGCTTTTATAATTAATGTGAATTTTGAGACTCTTTTCTTTAAGGAGGGGTGGGCGGGGCACATGGCATAGGCGTATTGTTAGACATCTCACAAGGGGCGTAAGATGTCTGCATTCTATTGACATACAGTCGGGACAAGAAGTGTGCAGTGAATAACGCCATATTCCATTAAAGCGACAATACTTTTACTCGGAGGGGGATGCTAACCCCGAGACCCCGCCTCATACGCCTGTGGTGGACGGTATAAGTCGTCCCGGCTCTGTGTTGGCTGCATCGATACCTGTAATGGCTGCAAACCATTTATTTCTGTTTATATCGAAGGCTGGTTCAATAATTACCACAACATGAAGGACGTACGGAATCGTCTTGGGGTTAATAAGTTCTTCTATCCATGGGTCGAAAACTATTTCATGTACCGAGACTACGAGCTGGAAGAAATTCATAGCATCGGGCCTTATCCTATCAATTTACTCCGTGAGTTATTTCTGCTCCTTGTGAGACAAGTTTGTCAGAATTTTTATTTTTTGCAATTTTGTATGTAACCTATTAGCTGACTACGTAAAGTTTCGTACGCAGAGGTTTTACACGTTACGTCCCTCTGTAGCCCGTAGCGACTAGCGCTTGTACCGCCATGTTGGGGTGAAAGGGATAATACAAGAGCGTAGTACAGTGCATTACCATACTACAAATGGAATCTTTACGACATAACTCATTTTTATTTTATTAAAAATATCTCATTCTAGTAGATGGAAAATGATAAAAACACTATATGGCGGGATCTGTGCTGCGCAAATTGGAGGTGAAAATTTCATAGATTTCCAATCCGTGCCAACTGGAGAAGATAAGGGCGGTATAACGTAAACTACATGAATTTAAAGTGTACACAAACCTGTATCGCCTGCGCTGGTCTAAGATTCCATCTTTTTTTACACACAGGGAGAGCCTGGCAGGCAGTGCACGCAACGCAGATAGTACTGAAATTTTTCCACTTAAACTGTGCCGTCGGAAGGCTTTTAAGTCCGGGGAACTGGGAGTAAGGTGGGACTGAACCATGCAACTCAAGTTTGGATATTTTCCACAATCATTTTAGATGGACAAAACATCTTCAAAAATTTTCATAAATTCAGAAATTTTTTGGGAGGAAGGTACTGTAGGCACCCAGCCTCCGATTCCGGAGGCCCTGCCCCAAACACATTATTGTGTGGTGACGTCACACGTAACATAGGCCCTACACGTTAGTATATTCACATACGCAGAGACTGGGTATTGTGTCGGTTCAGCCTTCCGTTAAGGCATGATCGTTGTCCAAATTGTTTTGTGTTTAAAACCAAATAATGAAGCGCCCTAGTTTATGCGTTTGGGTTTTGTTCATCCCCAAACTTCTTTCTCTCCCACCCAAAGCCCCAACCTCCTGACCTCTCGGGAGTTTTACCTCTACACACATTCCTTTGTAAACGTATTAGCTTCTTTTGTGCTACATCGCCATAAGCAGCAGGATTACCGGGCTGCCCCCGTCCAGAGCATTGACATGTCAGTAGTGTTATACACCCCCGGCTTTAGCACCTTGAAAATGATGAACAGTACAAAAGTATGCCATCACAATATGGCTCTCCTTTACCTTTGCACCTCGATGAAAGCTGTCCATGCACTGTCTCTTCAAGACGCCATTGGACCAGAGCACACCACCACTGTTCGAACTAGTAATTTAAGTATTTCTTCTTCAAGAAATCTATTATGAAAATTGTTTCGACAAGTCAGCTAAAGAAAAAACAACAACTTATCAATAGGTACATAAACTGCAGTCTTGTCAACTTGGCTAGATCTGGTTCAAAATCTTTTAAATTTGGTTCAAAACCTAACCCTCAAATTGGTTCATTTTTGTCCAAATTGTAGTCAAATATTCGACAAGATTATGGTTTTTGGCCATATTGATAAAATTCTCTTCAAATTTGAAAAGGACAATTTTTGGTGCCTGTGTGTCATTGCCTTTCAAAACTGTCTATTAAAAGATGGAAATTTTGCTGGGGGTTAGTTTTTATGGGATCTTCGCTAGGATAGTTATCAAAAATGGCTCCCGAGGGGGGGGGGTATTTACCGATTTGGGACCCCCTTCCTTGAGGCTCCCTTACTTGGCGTGTGTTATCTGACTTAAGGACAATCAATTCATAGAACCTCGCCGTATAGTTTATTCGTTACTGAGAGTAGCCCTACTCCAGACGTCCTGATTGTTCTACAGGTTCATTGAACAGTTAATATATTGTTTCTTAATCAATTACAAACAGCTTGGTGTTGTCCCTTCTTATTCCAGTCAGTTGCTTCCAGGGTGGCGCCAGGTGTTGCCCAACGGGGGGCAGACTCCCCGATGGGGGGAGGGCCCGAAGCCCCAACAGCCTCGATGCCGTCGAGAGGTTGGTGAGGAGGAATTTGAAGAAAACCTGTGTACTAGACCATGCCATTGCGGGGTATATATTTCATAAAATTTGTGTATTCTAGGGGAACATAGTTCCGCGCTGATTTGTGTTTTTCCCGGAATCTAAACTGTGAAATTGCAAAACGGGCGAAAATGTTTTGGGTAAGCCTACACTAAAAAGAATCTGTAATTATTTAAAGCTTGTATAGGTCAATTTTTCAAGTAGATGGACCCTCGGTCATAACTTACATTGCACTCCTCCTCGAGTCACGAGCCGTACCGTACGACATCCACCAGAGAACATTTACTAGGTTTAGCGAAATGAGATGAAATTCCCGACATTTAAATAAATTCATGTATTCTACTTATTAAGTTACTTGAAAAGGTGGAAAAGGTTTGTACTGTAATTAGCTATAAGTAACGGAACTTACTAGGAAGAGTGGGCAAAGCGCACCAAAAATTTTGGATTTTATCGCAGAAATTACCCTTGTGAAAGCCAAAATAAATAAACCGACCATGCGTAGCGACAGAATTTTCCTGACAGGGGGCCGGGCGATGCCAGCGACCCCAAGTTCCGACAGTCCCTGTCGAGTGGGTGGTGAGAAGGGGATATGAAGGAGCCTAACTATCCCATGCCACTGCAGAGCATACGTTGCATAATATCACTTAATACTTCAAGAGCCGAGTTGCGCACTGATCTGCGAATAGTGTTCTTTTGAATCTGAAACGGGGAATCGCAAAGCGCGCGAAGCGCGAAAATATTTTTGGCAGGCTTACACATAAAACATATGTAATCATTTAGAATA
>WURT03186699.1:0-27587 GCA_009936505.3 Holothuria glaberrima | reverse complement strand
GGCATTTTGAATGAGTGCCAAAATTACTGAATTTGGCCACTTTTGATGTGGAGGAAGGAGGAGGCAAGGGACAGAAGGTGGGGTTTCACTCTAAATATGTATTTCTTCACAAAAAGTTCCTACAATGTCTCCATGGTACTGGGGTGGTAAAACAGGTTCTATACTCCCCCAGTCACACTAGCCGTACAGTTTAAATGGAGGTCAAAGGAATAATCTGAAGTCACAGGAGGTGCAAATACAGAAGATTAAACATCATCAAAACACATTGTTCTTTCATAGCACAGTGTTGACCTTTTTTGTAATTGATACCTATGCAGAAGGTCAATTCACATTTAGCATAATCATGGGAGACTGCAGTCCCCCCTCCCCACCCCACCCCCAAGATATTTTTCTCAAAATTCGGGCAATATGCTGTTATTTAATAATGCACTGCATTAGTGCATTAGTGCATTTTTGGGCACATATTAATAGATACAAGTTGCACTTTTCAGGCAAGTCACAACAGCCCCCACCCCCAAATCAAATTAGGCTTCTACGTCCATGAGCATAATTTGGAAACCATTATGGATGCTAAGGAGAAATATACAACCTGATGGCAGTGCTTGCAGGTCAAATTTCTGACCATCTGTCAAAAATTCTATTTTTTGTGGACAAGATGACAAAATTCATTGGTTTGTTACGACCTCTCAGAGTGAAAAGCGAGCACACAGCTTCTTTACAGAACAAAGAGCATTGCAAGCTAACAAACCTGCTATTAAGGTGCTACAAACTTGTGGATGTATTTTTTGTAATTATGATGATTACTCCTGAAAAGAAGAGAGGTTTTACCTCTGTAACAGATCTGATATACGAAATTCAAATCTTGTTAAAATCAGTTGCACAAATCATATTTACATCTTCGCTTCCATGCATGACCTTCACATTCTTCAAAACCACAGCTGTTAAACTGGCCAAGTGTTTCTGATGTCTACAGCTTTGGTTCAGAGGAAGGGGTATACATTTCACACATCTTTCACAAAACCAAACAACCCGCCCAGTTTGCACAAAACAATGGTCTAACTATAACACTAAGCAATATGTTACTGTGTAATCATATAGTCCCCTGCATTTACAGTTGTGAAAATTTGAAAATGAATATATGTGTCACAGAATATTTCTGAGAAAAACTGAAAACGAATATTCCACATGGTACCTTCTTTTTTTCCTTTTTAAAATTAGTTTCTATTCATGCTCCATGAAATATGACATGACACTGACAAATATCAACTTTTATGGCAAATACTCCAGAGACGTGTGCTAATTAAATATGAACCCATGTAAGAAGAATGCAACAATATACAGGTGTTGAATTCTCTGAGACATTGGGGACAATTTGTTCTCAATGTTGGGGGAGATGTGACCCCATTTTCAAATAATTTACTGTGTGAAAAATCAAAGTCAATACACAATTTCTCAAATATTGGGGGACATGTCCCCCTGTCCCCCTGTCCCACCCTGAGATCGCCACCCATGATCTGAGAGTTCAGCTTGCAACTTACCGGCCCCTGATGGTCCACAAATGGCCACTACCTTACCCCTGGGAAGGCTGAGAGAAAAGTTATCCAAGACTTTCTGTTGGAAAAACATTTAAAAGAGAATGAGGGCAACTGTCAATACAAAGATTTATAAATGCTATAGATAGAGAATCTGTAACCTGACTTTAGCCTTTAAATGCTAATATGTCTGTTCATGTTTAGTGTCCTAGTGGCTATTGGTGAGTGGCATTTCAGGCACTGAGGAATGCTTCTGAATATAACTTAAGGACATGGCAGACTTGCCATTAAAAGAACATTCCTATCAACAAATAATGGTTGCATCTGCATAGGTGCAAAAAATATCACTTGTGCTTGATAACTACAAAGAACTGAGATTTAATGTTAGGCAACTCAGAGCCTGAGTTTGCAATCTTGCACGTCTGCGCATCATGCACCCCATTCTTTCACAGTTAGACGTGTGAATAAATTTCTTAGCTTTGTATTCAGGTCCAGCAAGCAGATCTCAGACGTGCAAGGATCTCCACTCTCAGTGCCTCTCACTCCCTTTCTCAGCATTCCAAGCCAGAATAACAAAAAATATGAGCTATTACACAGCCATACAAAACCATCATAATTCTCAATCCCCTCTGCACACCCCAGTACAAATGTGCCATTATTAGAGCGGTTGGAATTACACGAGCTCTGACTTGTTCGTAGTGTATGAACTGAATTAACCCACTGAAAAATGTGTATATTGGCAAAGCAGTGTCTGTGAAAATTGAGTTGGAACCTTTTAAATTGCCATTAGACCCCAAAGACACACTGTTCGGGCTATCTAGGGGGCCAGTATCAACATTTTGGACCCTTTAAACTTGAAGATAACTGCTAACCTTGCTCAGGGCCCTGTTTCATAAAGAGTAACGATTGATCTTAAGTTTAATCCAACATGCTATGGTCCTATTGAAATCCAACTTAAGATAGATCTTAATCCTTTATGAAACAGGGGCCTGGAAAAATGTCTTAAAAAGAAAAGTAATAAATAAAGGCAGGAAGAACAATCCAACTTCCTTGTTCTAGACGTTAAATGTCATTTATGAAACTCTTTAACATGAATGCTTTACTAAAAACTTAGTATGGTCTAGTGCTATAATGTGATCTAGACCATATTAAGCCCTTGATCAACTTTGCAGCTCACATAACAACTGGAAGAACATTCCAAATTGTATGTAACCGTTTATAAAACAGCGCCATGGACACATATCTATAAAAGAAAACTAATAAAAGCTGGAAGAACGAACAAACTTCCTTGTTCTAGACGTTAAATGTCATTTTACTGAAACTCTGTCACATGAATGCTTTATACCAACAGTAAAGAATTGGTATGGTCTATTGCCAGAGTGTGATCTTGCCTATACCAGGCAGTTGATCAACTACGCAGCTCACAATAAATCAGGTCTTTCAGTTATTGACCTGTTTACAACAGATCATACAATGGCAAGAATTAAGCTTTTAGCAGTTTTTAAGACTTTTCTCACACTTCAAACCCTCATGGCTTGTAAAACTAACAAGTTATTCTTTATCAGACTAGCCAACTTCATGGTTTCGCCATGCGGTTTCAAGCATTGTCTCACAGTGAAAATGCCAGATGACATGGTGAAATCCACTTTAAGGCAACGCAAGATTAAGTTTTCTTGTTTAGACCAAGTTCAGTGCTTTCCATAACTGGTTAACTTATTGAATCTCAGAGTGTATCCTTGTCAGAAAAGTGACTATAGTTTTTCAAACAGCTTCGTACATGGCATCTTACCTTTATTAAGAGGGTGACCAAAAACATTCTGAAATCTTCCTAGTTTAGAAAACACTGTTCATAATAACATGAGACTTTTTTTTAAAATCTCCAGGTTTGAGATGTGATTTCCCAGTTTTCTTACAAGAATCTCAAGGTTTGCCATTTTAGAGGTTGGCAAGTCTGCTTTACAAACCATTTACCTGTTCTGGTCTGGATGGGTAGCTGAAGTGAATGTTGGAGAATTCAACATTTGCATAGAGACTGTGGTATGGGATGGTGATGCCACCAGACAACCTGACTGAAGGCTCCAGTTTGATAAACTGTGAGAAAACAAAAAAAAAAATTGCTACATTGGTTACACCTACATGTTCTGACTTCTCTTTGTTCCTACTTCTCTATAATCCCACAATTCTGCATGAAGTTCATGTGTTAGGATTAAAGGTTCAGCTAACCTAACCCTTATCCTAACACTGATTTCTGTGTAGACTTGTCAGAATATAGAGTCATTGCAACAAAGAGCAGTGCCAGCTACATTGTAGCATATCATTAAACTTATTAGAGATCATTTTTAGAGTTAAAAAACAACCATACGGTAAACACAAAAACTACCAGACTTGTCCTCAAAAAAAAGGGGGGACAACTGGAATCAGTACCTTGAAAAGTTACTTGGCCAAACTAGAGAGAATTTTTCCCCTTTTAAACAACCCAGTGATGTGAGTAAACGACTTCATCTGAGTCATTGCGCCAGCTCAATTTCTGGTTTCACCATTATTTCACACATTGGAGTGACTTGTTGCAGACGTGACTACCACAAACAGCTATGTCACAGGGGGGTAACTTGTTATAATTATGCCTTTCCTGTAGTCACAATAGCTGTAACTGACTTGACCACACAGTGGAGTGACTAGTTTCAACCCTAACTTGGCTAAAGTCACAATAAATAGCTGTAAATGAATTGACCACACATTGGAGTGACTTGTTGCAGATGTGACTACCACAAACAGCTATGTCACAACCACTTCTTGGCTAGTCTATGGTAAAGAACATCCCTAGCCGTGTCAGCTTCCATCTTGTTACACCACATCTGGAAAATTTATCAATACAGTGGCTACAAAGATACTGGTAGATATACCAGTTTGGTTGTTCTAACCCTCTAGAAAAAACAAAATTAGTCTCACAACAATTATTATTATACAGGGCATGTACATTAATCCCAAATTTCTACTGTGCATCCTGATTTAACCTCCAATCTTGTCATTGTGACACTTGTGTGTCACTGTTTTAATACCCACCCTGTATTCTTCTATGTTGCAGCATAAATTTACAAATACTTTCAAATGAAAAATTAAACAACTGGGACCAAATTAATATAGAATGAGGCCCATCAAAATTTAAGTGACCCATAAAACTCCAGACATATTTCTTTAGTTTATTTTGCTGATGACACAAACAGTTTTTTTACTAGCGGCAATATAAATTGTTTTGAAGGGCTTTGAAAGGTTTACCACTAGTATGCTTCAAACAAATTGTCTATAAATTTTGCAAAAATGCATTCAGTATCTACTCCATGATGAATTTACTGTTAATTTGGACTAAGGGTTAACAATAATAGAAGTTTTATGGAATGAACAGGCCCCAACCAGATCCTTAATACTGTATTTTGTGAAAAGCTGCCTCTTATTCAAACAAATTCCACTGTATGTCCTTTAGACTTCAACATTTTGAATGAAATTTAAGTATTAACAATATCAGTTTCACCATTAAAGCTAAACGTATATAAGTGATTGCTTCAAACCATGGAAGTATAGAAAGCCATCTATTATGGATAAAGTTACTGTACTGTAAGAGAGATACTCATCACTCCAAAGTATATTTTTAGTGCAGGGGTATCAAAATTCTCAGTTGGTGACTGCTCTTTGATTGACATTAAAGTTTGAAAATTCAAATGATGCAGAG
The DNA here is from genome assembly GCA_009936505.3 of Holothuria glaberrima. NCBI lineage: Eukaryota > Metazoa > Echinodermata > Holothuroidea > Aspidochirotida > Holothuriidae > Holothuria > Holothuria glaberrima. Next base: position 22,328 of record WURT03186699.1, on the reverse strand, counting down.
TAGCTCACATTCTACACAATGCCGAGAGAGTGCTTGGATTACACATTATAGCCTTGTCTGCTGACCAGGACATGGCCTTAAGCAATAAAATAGGTTTGTGTCTGCACAAGGAGGAGCTTTATACTGTAATGGGAGAAGCTACAAGTTGAACAGTTGGGGGAGTAGGAAATGTCTGCAATGAGAAGAATTGCCCTTTAAAGTACAAAATATTAATAAGCCCACAATAATGAGAAAACATACTCAAAGATGCCTTACAAAGAAACACAAAAGTCAATCAGACACATTTAATGCATTGATTTTCGACATTGATGAAGAAGGCATTTTATAACTTCAACTAGTGCAGGTTTTACCTCAAAGACACGTCCCCCAGCACTTATGCCCCTGATAGCCTGGCCGAACAGAATGGACATAGTAGCAATCGACCGCTGGATGGACTGGGCAGCAACAAGGAAAGACATGAGTTGGCCGGCCTGTAGTGTTCCACTGGACATGAGGTAGCCTCCACAATAAACTACACCGAGAACAAGACCTGTGAATGAAATAGATTGAACATCACTGGATATTGGTTTCAGCAAATATTAAACATACAACTCTTACAATGTTTTTTTTTTTTTACCATAGTTTGGTAGAGAAGTCAAGGAGATTTTTTCTGGACCAGAAGATAACAATAAGTTTACACAAGTAAACAAAAGTGAGAGCCATAATTGCTGTTATTTTCACTCATCCAATGGAAATGACACTTCTCTCAGAATGAGTTTGGGTTTCTACAAGTGCATAAGAATTTACCTTACTCACAGTCACTGTTGTATACCACTGGGTGATAAGCAAAGCTAGCTGTAAGGGCAGCAAGGTAGACCAGTAACAGTGTGATCCAGTTGCCAAGGTAACCAGTCAGTGACCTCTATATTACAACACAACCGAGACTGCAAATACTAGCCGATAAAGGAAAATAAGCTAGCTTGCATTTTAGGCCCACCACTGTACAAGACTCGAACCCGCAATTTCTGAGGCTAAGGCCCCACCCTCTGAGGACGAAGCTACATAACTCTACAATGATATTATTTACAATGCGATAGAGATCAACCTAAGTATATTAGGTTATGTTATAGTCGATACAATTTGGTGTCATATCATATGGGATTGACTCAGTAAATATACTCTTAAATATTGACATGTGTAATTCTTGGAATATGCAAAGTATATTTTTGTACGGGATCATTCAGCCATTTAAAGTGTACCTTAAGTCTAAAATTTCAAAAATATATGTTACAAAGCTTAACAAATGCATCCAAATGGTCCAACTCCCATCTTCACAGGACTTTCCTGAGCTGAGATACAAAATGTTGAAAGCTTATTCCTTCAAAATAAAATTCCTTCAATATAAAATGGTAGATAGCACAATCATTTGTGATGCCATTCTTGTACTAACTCAAATTACAGTCTTTGTTTTTTTTTTTTTTTTGTTTTTTCGAAAGCCACTGCACCTTGTGCCAAAAAAGGGTCACTGCCTTTAATGTTACAGGGGGACTTGGTAAATGAGCCTTCTCCATATAACATATTTTGCAAAGAAACAGTAAATATTTCAAGGTCATGTAAACACATTAATTTCCAAAGGAAACAGAAGCATGTAATGTGAGTTGTACAAGGAGGACATCACAACTTATTGCACAATTGACTATTTCGAATTAAGTGAATAAATTTCAACATTTTATACCTAAGCAATAGAGTAAGCTATGAAAATGGAAATTTGATGAATGAAATTCATTTTCCAACCTCTAAAATACATATTTTTGTTATTCTAGACTTTAGGTCCACTTGAAATGGCCACTTTGGATTGGCCCTGAGTGACCACAGCTAAATTTGAGAGACCAGAGGCATTAGCTTATGAGGCTGAGGTCAAGGCCACAAGAAACTGCCCAGAGGCAAGCCTCAAGATGAGCTTAGACCTTGAGATGTGGAGCACTGGTGAAAATACCTACCATTCAGAAATAAATTACTGAAACCTTGAAAGATGCCTATACCACAGCCTAACACACTGTTTAACTGCTCTGCTTTGTTGACTTCTGTTTCAAACAGCGCCCCCTCTTGAGGCTCCATTGCAAATGCTCTGACTGTACGAATGTTGGCAAGGGCTTCATCAGCAACAGACATTGCTCTTGAGACCTGTTAAAGATACAGCAGAGGATTCAATATTTAAAGGTGATGTGACATGCCACCAAAAAGATCTGTTTCACTTGTCAGTTAAAGAATTAAGTTCTTCAATGAAAGATCCATTGGAATTATTTCAATACCTTTTACTGTTCTCAAAGTATACGTCTCCAAAGTTCGATGGTTTCTGAAGAAAGTCATTGCGTATTAAAAAATAATGATGTGGAGTGTTGCACAGTGTTAAGATTTCTTTTGTTAACCTCTTATAAATTATCTCTTAATTACTGATCAGATAGTTTACAGTTTGTTGAGTGATATCACTGTTTCTGAAGGAAAAAAATTTAACTTTCATAATAAACCCCTCAGGGGATAACAATGCTACCAGTGTCCTTGAAATAAAGGTTGAAAAAACAAAGGCTAACATGTGCCATATATGGTGTGTTCATCTTTCGATGTCACATATTTGCATATTTAGCTCACGTTTATTCATGATACAAGTGTGAAATAGAAATTACCCTGTAAAATGGTCAATATTTGATGGATTTTAATGGGAATTGCATACATTTTCTGGATTTTTAATGCTTCTTACATCAAATATCCAACCATGTTATTTTCATGTCACACAACCTTTTAGGGCAAAATGCAGTCACCCCGATTTTGGATTAGTATATAGTAGTCTACCCTATTTCATGAATGGTTCTTGAGAATCATGTGGCAATATTTTTCTCACTTAATTCTGAAATTACAAGGAGAAACTCCTTAGTTTACCTTGAGTATGCGATATTTATATCTTGCAATATCATGAAAGATACTTGGAAGAGAAATAAGAAGAAATCTGTGAAATTTAGCTGTTGTTTCAAAATAAGTTTGGTGCAGCTGCTTATACGGCAGTTATGCCTTTAAGGCTATGACTAAACAGAAGAAATCAATTTAATGAACGATGAAAGGAGACAAAGAAATGTCCGCAAATTACCTGGCAAGTGACTGATGTTTCTTGAGACAAATAAGCAGAACAAAAAGGAAAGGCATTTTTGTTCCTCTTGTAGACTTGAGGTGGACCTCAACTAGCATTCTGAGAACATAGCATTAGCTGTGATGCACGAGCTTTTTTTTTTTTTTATAAAATGAGGCAAATTCAAATAAAGAGGATTGTATGACTGGTGGGTTAATGTAACACAGACAAAAATAGCCTGCTAGATTATACTGCTGAAAGTCATACAGAGGCTACTCTCTCTTCACTTTTGTTCACATAGAAAAATGAAGTATTGGGGGAGGGGGTACTTGCATGTAACATGGTTTAGTCCATTGTTGCTAGGTAACCAAGTGTCAAAACCCATCCATGCACTAACATATTCTGAACCTTTAACCTACATATGTATGCAAGAAGCAAGCCCATAGCCTAGAGGGAGCCAGGGAGCCCCCTGAACTCCCTAAACACACCATGATGAATTCTTTCCCCTGTTGTTGGTCTGTTCTCTGCTCTCTTTGATTGGATGAATAACATCACCAAACTTCAGATAAGAAGTTGACCACTCAGTTTGTTCTTATACCTGAGTGCATTTACAGGACAAACACAAACCTACATCTATGTGTGGATCCACTCTCTCACTGTTTACCTTGTGGTCTCTTGAAATTTGCTTGAGTGACTTAAGTAGGAAGCCCGGTAGAATTTGATCTCCTCTCCCAGTGTTTCTTTTACTGAGGTGCCGGGTGAAATTCCTTGTAGGGAGGGGAATGCGTAATGCCCCAAAGTACATTTTCAGTGTAGGGGTATTCAAATTCTCAGTTGGTGACTACTCTTTGATTGATGTCAGAGTCTGAAAATTCAAAACATGCAGAGTAGCTCACATTTCACACAATACAGAAAGAGTGTGTGGATTACATATTACAGCCTTGTATGCTCACCAGGACATAGCCTTAAGCAAGAAAACTAGGTTTGTGTCTGAACAAGGAGTCGTCTTACACAGTTATGTGAGGAGCTCAAGTTGCTTAGTTGGGGGATATGCAACTGTCTGGGATGATGAGAATTGCCCTTTAAGCAAAGTGTCAAATATTTTACTTCATTATTGAACCTACGACATTATCATACTGTAATTAGCAATTTTTGTATATTTGTATTACATCACTGTATTTTACCACACTATCATATCTTTACCACACTACCACATCTTTTTCACACCACCACCCTCACCACCCTATCATATCTTTACCACACTACCACATCTTTATCACACTATCATCATTACCCAATATCATATCTTTACCACACTACCACATCTTTTTCACACCACCACCTTTACCACACTATCATATCTTTACCACACTACCACATCTTTATCACACTGTCATCATTACCCCACTATATCTTTACCACACTACCACATCTTTTTCACACCACCACCTTTACCACACTATCATATCTTTACCACACTACCACCTCTATATCATACTAACACCTTTACCACACTATCATATCTTTTGCTTTTTTAACTTGAATCTATACCACCTCACAATCAAATAACCATTTAATCATACTGTAATATTTGTGCCATATGATGATAAATAATACTCATGTTTTGTATTTTCAATGTGCAAATATCTAGGCAATCCTAATCAAAGGTGCAGCACAGAAGTACCCCTGCTCAATGACACATCCCCAAAGACACATCCCAGCAGAGACAATCCCTCCCGTGCAGCAGCTGCTCTAACAGCGTGACTGATGACTTTTACCTCACAGGTATCCATTTAACACCTAAGTGAAGAGACATGCATGCTGCTAACTTTGCCATTACTATTAAGTTGCACTTTCTGAGAACTCAAAATCCTGTCGTGTGCCTGTTTGCACGGGTTTTCTGACTTAGTTTATTAGCATGAGTCATTCTTTCACACCTTGCTCTCCCCTCTTTTGTTCACTGAAAGGCTGTGCAGTGGTGCATGTCTAACCTCAAACAATGGTCTCTGTAGTATTCTACTGGTTGATGAGAGTTGTGGTCAATAGTGCCTTGGAAGCTTGTTTGCTCAAGACATTAAAATACAGATAACAACTCTGGGGACATGTGGAGAAAGCTGCAGACTGGTGCAACTTCTGGCTAATGGGTCCTCTAGCGACATGGAGACAATTGAGATTAAGTATCTTGCCCAAGAACACAACATAATGACCCAGGCAGGATTCAAACCAGTGATCCTTGGATCATAAGTCCAACACCTTGACCAACAGGCCACCACTCTCTCTGACCCCTGACAATCACATTTTACCACAGTCATATCTTATCTTTTATTTCTGTAGTATATCTTCACTATACTATCACATTGTAATTAAACAACAATAGCCTGTCTGTACTGCATGATTACACTTTTTAATTTTTTAATTAAAGGCTCAAACCCCAGTACGTTGCTCTACATCCCTACGTGGCAACAAATGTTACAGCTTCAGCCAGCAAACTCCGAAAGTTAAGATTGATTTTGATTTCTTTGGGAAGGTCAGTTCACATGGGGAAGCCATAGATTAGTCTTGGATTAAAGAAAGAAAAAAAAAAGGCCTTATGTGGACGTGGTCACACTACCACACTATCAAATCGTTCTACTTTGTTTCGTACATCCTTGACCACACTATAACATCAAAATTTACTAACACTATTGAACCTTTGCCATGTTACCATATTGTAGGGCCGACATTTAGTCGAGGAGTAGCGTTGGGGCCTTACACAAAGTTTACGGAGACCGAGCAGTAAAATATATCAACAGGATAGTCCAAAAAGACGAAAAAGAAACGATCCTCAAAGGTTCTGATATTTTATTGTCCTCCTTGTTGACAAACTGGATGAAATATGAGAGAAATTACAGGTCGGGAATGAAATTTGAGCGGGGGTCCTAAATACGGGTCTGGTTGAGCTGATGTCTAATATCAAACTGACTTCAAACTGTACCTTGGGCTCTGAAGAACAAAAATCACAAGAGCCCGCGCAGAGAGTGTGCATATAACTGATTGGTCTAAATAATAACGTCATATGCATAAATCATAATAACACTCTGTGAATGGCTTGATCAGACATGAGTTCACGCAGTACCCAGCACACCTGGCGTGTGCGTATTTCTATGCGTTCTATCTCAATAACAATAACAACTCTACTATGACGTCAATCTAAAGCTGGCATGAAGCCAAGACTAACTGGTAACATTGTCAGACGATCATAACCTTGACCTTGACCTTCATTCAGAGTGTAAGTAACAAACAAAACAATATAACTTGTAAGTATGAGAACAGATCAAAGAGAATAAACGTATTGAAGTCTAAAATATTAGGAATGACTAAAATTACTTCTCACAATATCTCTACCATTTCTCTTCTTAAATAATTGCAGATAAAGTGATTGGAAGAACACAATGATTTTTTAATAAGGCAACTTGTTTTGTGGAGTTAAAAGACAATGAGCAGTCGCAGACATGATGGTAGGAGTTCCTACAGTAACATTATTAGTTTCGATGAGCATACATCTGCTGATGATGACGATCTATGCCACCACTTTAACTAAACAAACAACTGTGCATGAGATTCAACTGTTTGCTATATTTAGTTTTCCAACAGAGGCTGCTTTATCCAACTTGAAAGCAATATTTTACAGCAAATATTGTCACAGTTTGCATGGAAAGCGTACCGAAAATTCAACAGCTCTGAACAAGGATGTCACACAACTTCTGGTGTACCACTCAAACTTTGACTATCTGAAGACACTTTTGACATGAATGGTTAATATTTTGATCAACGCTGAAATAAATCATAATCAATGAAACTGCTGCCTACTATAATGTGGACAGGTCACCTTTGCGGCTTGAGACAGTACTAGAACAGAATTACTGTTAGGACCAAATTCCACGGTAAGCAAAATCCCGACTTAACAGTTTGTCTTCTGCCTGGGTGAGAATTCTAGACAGAAATGCAAAAATTATTTAAAGTTTGGATAAAATTGCATTGCCTAATGTTTTTCTCCCTTGGCATTCAAAAGTTTGGATAAAGTCTGAAATGTGAAGTTTAATACAACATTGAAAGGTAAGAAAAAACTATTTTTGAGGCATCAGAAATTAAAGGAGGGTAAGTTAATAAGTTTAATGCCATAATGAGAGTATGGTACTAATTATTTCATTAAATAATCCAAGCCTAAAATATTTAAAAACTTTAGAATTAATAACAACCTTTTTTACAGTAATACTGAAATGTGCCAAATTGATGAAAATATGCATTTAAAGGTAAGGTCATTTCATACTGTTCTTATGTATGTACTTACTTGTTCTTGAGCTGAGCGGGACAGACGCCTTAAGAGGGCACCGCAAAAGGTACCAATAATAATGACTACTGGCACTGTGCCAAGCATGACAATAGTCAAACGTGGGGACAGGAGATAGAGAGAGACAGAGGAACCAACAATCTGTGAATGAAAAAAAAAAATAAAGATGCAAAAAACTTCCAACTATGCATGGACTCAGATGATATTTTGTTTCTCACACATGGATGTGTTGGCCTTAAGTGAGAACTATTTAGTGCAAGGTTAATCATGAAGCTTAGTAATGGGTAAGTGTTAGAACAACCTATGAGTCAGCTCAAAGATGGATATTTCCTTTATATTGTTACTAACATCCATAACCAAACTTTAAAGGGCAAATCTTGTCATCCCAGCCTGTTCTAATTCTCCCACCTAAACACCTTGTAGCTCCTCCCATAACTGTATAATACTCCTCCTTGTGCAGACAGCATTGTATTTTATTGCTTTAAGGGGCTTATTGAGTTGGTTCACAAAATTCAAGATTTTTTTCACAACTGATGAGATTCACTCACATCTTGATGGTAAATGATCAAACTAAGAGATTCTGTCCATCTGACTCACAACTGAAATGGTGATGCCAGGGTCATTAATGATTCAAATCATTTATTACAAATTCATGACCAGACACTTTTTACCATTATGTAGCAATCATATACAATCCCTTTCCACAAAAACTACAGTTTCTGACATTTTTGGTAACTGTGGAAAGTGAAACATGAGTAACAAAGCTTATTAGAAGCATTGTCATGCAATGGTTACCTTCAAACTTACACACAAAAATAGTAGATGTCAACTCAATGAGCCGCTTTAAGGCCATGTCCTGGTGAGCATACAAGGCTATAATGTGTAATCCAAACACTCCTTCTGCATTGCATAGAATGAGAGCTACTCTGCATCTTTTGAATTTTCAAACTTTGAAGTCAAAGAGCAGTCACCAACTGAGAATGTTGATACCCCAACACTAAAAATATACTTTAGGGTGATGAGTGCTTGTCTTTAAGTCACAATGCAACAAATGTTTTCCACAGTTCATTGACAAACAAAACGTTATGCTTTCCAGAAACCAAGCAGCTTCAGAAGATACAAAACTAATAAAATCTGTAAAATGTAAGCAGGACTGAAAATAAACAGACGCCATGCCCGTCCAGAACCCATGGCCTTCATATTAGTGGCACTGGCTTTGAAGCCCTACGAAATGGCATACTTTTCACGACCATGTCTACCTTTGTGTTCTTCCTGACAAAAAAGATTCAAATGTATAGCAGATCTTCATTTAGGCCTTAGTGCCTTTTCGGATGGATAAATGTGCCCTAAAAGCTTGTATGAAAGTGGCCTTGCCCTCATGATTCCATATTTCCAGCCCTGTATCAGGTATTAAAAATATTAATGAGCAGGTACAGGTATTCAGCTAGCGTGTTTTAATTCATCACTTAAAGTAAATAGGCAGCAAATAAATGCAAGGATTAAGAGACAGCTTTCTTTCTGAACTAAAGGAATTTAAAATTACCTGAGTGAATCCTCTTATTCCTTGAGATATACACAGCTTAAAGGATCGTTTAAACTCCTGCACATCTCCAGATAATCTGGTTAAAAGATACAAACGAAAAGCATATATTGTTGACTATGCAGGACAATACCAAAAGAAGAAATACCCTGTATCTTGTCACCTAAACCGGACATTTCCCGCATGTTTTGCATCAAAAGCCCGTAATATCCCATGAACCTTGGTACCTCAGGTCCATGGTATTTTTTTATAGACACCATATGCAGAAAATAATGTCACCACTTTTATTTTCTGAGCTTCACTGCTTCAAAAGATTGATGGCTCCTTTTGGATTAAAATTGACTGACAGCCTAGTGGTTAGAGCATCTGTCTTTCTACCATGAGGGCAGGACTCAAATCCTTTCAAGGTAAGCTATTACGGAGAAAATTGTTCTGCATCAGTTTAACAACTTGGTTGGCATGAAATTGTCAAATTTAATACAAAAATAGTGACACATGAAAGATTTCTTCTGCACAACCTTAACAATTTTTAGCTAGTTCCAACCACATTTATGGGCATAATATTGAAAAGTACTTGCCTGTGTGTCCCTTAGGACAATTGTCTACCAGACAATTTCCACCTTGTACAATTGTCTTCCAGACAATTGCCACCCAGACAATTCCTACTATGGATAATTGTCTCCCAGACAAATCCCACCTTGGACAATTATTCACTAGAAAATTTCCATCTTGGAAAGTTGTCCCCCAGACAATATCTCGGTCACTTGTCTCCTAGACAATTCCCACCTTGGGCAATTATTGATTATACAAGTTACAGCCTGGACAATTGTCTCCCAATTCTCACCTTGGACAATTGTCTCACAGACAATTCCCATCTTGAACACTTGTCTCCCAGACAATTCCCACCTTGGACAATTGTTAACAAGACAAGTTCTACCTTGGACAGTTGTCTTTCAGACAAACCCCACATTGGACAATTGTCTCCCAGACAAACCCCACCTTGGACAAGTCTCTGAGGCAATTCTCACTTTGGACAACTGCCACCCACACAATATCTCCTCAGACAATTCTCACTCTGGATGATTCCAAATTTTTTCAAGGAATGAGTTGTATAATGGGTCGTCATCTAGGTTGTGAACTGTCCAAGAGGGAATTAGCCTCGGGGATGTCATTCAGGAAAGTCATCCATGAGAAAATTATCCCAGTGGAACTTGTCCGGAAGTTTTCACAGAACCGTAATTACCATGCAGTTTTTACCAATACACACAGTATACTTCTTACAACAGTACTCACCTACTAACAAGTTCTCCTGTATGGTGGGTATCAAAGAACACAATGTCTTGCTTCAAGAGTGAGGCAAACAACGATGTCCTCATCCTAGTTGCTAACCTCTCACCGATGACACCAAGTAATGAGATGTAGCATGCAGTACCCAGGGCCTGGAAAGATGGAAAACATACCGCCCAAAAGAAAGAATACACTTTGACTCAATACTGACAGAAGGACCCTACAAAAGGGCTACATATTTACTAATAAACCATTACAAAATCCCAAGATGAGCAGTTCTTGTGGGCCTTGCATCTTTCTAAAAAATCATTTAATGGCTTTCCTGTGACTTGTCTATGAGTTCACTAAGGTCTTTACTTTCCAAAAACTGGAAAAAACTCATTTTACAGATCTGAAATCTCTCAAGGTTTATTATGTCGAGTTCCTGAATCTTCTCAGCTTGCATATGAGTGACTGAGAAATCTGCCACAATCAGGGCTGGTTCTCCATTCTCCCACAATTTGGAACCTGCTTTAAGTCTTTCAAAAGTTTCATCATAGAAGCTATTGAGACCAGCCTGAAGTGGAGATTGGAGCCAGACGACTACAAGCAGCTTTAAAAGCCATGGTTATGTATTAGTGTTCACAAATGATAACCATTGAGTCATTGTTAGTGAAGGGGTCAGTTTCTGACAATACTGTCAGCTTGTAACTTACTACTGTATCTCCAATAATGTGTATTTGCAGAACTCAATCATTTACTCCAAGTCATGTATGCATAAAGCATCACCATAGGTAAAATTAAATTAAAATTTAGACAAATTTGCCAACTTTACCAAAAGACAAGCATCCATCAAAGGCATATGAGACTACTTCCAAATCGACAGGGGGGGGGAGGGGGGGGCAGCAGTACTTTTGTACAAAACTGCAGTATTGCATGATTGCAAATTTCCTGCCTGAATAAAGCAAATGTTTAGACCAAATAAATGGATAGCTGTAGACCCTTCCCACCTCATATGCATAGAATATCACCGAATTTGGTCAATCCACAGATTTCCACAGTGTTACTAGAATGCCACCCCCTCCCTCCACCTTTGAAAAGCCTTGGCATACTTGAACATCACAGATGCAATTTGGGGTTTTATTCATGTGGCATTTTCAAGTACATTTCTTGAAAATATTTGATAATAAGTTAAGGAAAAAGTTTGACAAATTTCACAGAGGAAAACATTAGGGGGTCTTTATCTTGAAAAGGGTTACAAAAGCATAATTTATTCCCAGCATCCCACCTTGCTATGCCCATATGGCCATGAACTCTAGGTTTCTGCCTCATCTGAACTATTAGTGTTACGAATGTAATTTATTCCCACGCATCACATACAACTCCATTAGGGAATCGTTTCATGGTTTTCCGGGCTTTAATAGGAAAGCCCAGGTGTACCCAACTTACTTCCTTTCAAGCATACTAATTTATTTTTTTGCTTGGCCTACCAGATGGCTGCTCAAGTTTCTCAAATAATACTATCAATAATGCGCATAGGCCAATTTAACATAAATGTAATCAGAGCTGATGCTTGTGGTCTCCACATCCCTCTCCACTGAGAAAGTCATGAAATAATCAGCTAATCGGCCTAAAATTGTTGATTACATAGGTTATCTTTGGTGATTGACATGGGCAGGTTGTTCTTCAGACTCTAACCCAGTTGTTCACTGGGGTAATTTGTTATTTTGGATAATTCATAGTTAGTTCCAATATTCTTTTTGCCAGCACTCAGTAGTATCTTGTTATATAGTTGTACCATACAGGATCTTTTATGTGCAGCTCTCATATAACCAGGCCATCAGAAGCAGACCAAGTACAAAATTCTGTGAGCTGCACAATGCAAACGTTTTGCTGAATGTTTTGGCCTTTTGGTCAGAACTTTATAAATCATTTTGTTTGAGCATTCTTTAAGTGTTGCATAGTTAAAGTGCACAGTGTATGTTTATGTTGAATTGAACTCACTAACTTCACTGTACATGACATAGAAATGTAATTAAGTGTAACAAGTTCAACTTATATACCATGTTTTCAGGGCATCAATTTATTACTGACATGGTACTGTACTGTGTACAGTACCATGTCAGTAAGCTTAGAGGCTCACAACAGGGGTATGTTAGGAGAACTTTAGCTGTCAAGATATTCTCACCAAAAGTTACTTGATACAAACCTGAAGGCTGTAGGCTGAAATCAGCTTGATTGCTGGTGTTTTAATCTCCTTGAGGTAATCTCCTGAATATTCATGAGTGAAATGTGACACAACCTGCACCAGGTCACCAAGAAAGACAGGAATTTGTATATTGACGAAAGCAACAGCAATTGCACTCTGTTGATGGAAAAAATATGTATATCTACCCAAAAATTTACAGTAGAAGATAGGGTTATACAATGAGAACATTTAATAGGTTTACACTTGAAAACGATGTAAATAACAGTGCTTTGAACATAGGAAAAAAGAAACAATAATGCATAGCTGTTCATGAAAAAATCACACCAAAATGTGCACAATTTATCTTTTGAAGTGTATGCCTACAGTATCAGTTATTATGATTCTTTCTGCAGCCAATCTTATGATGATAGTTTTCCAAACAAAAAACTTTGTCACACCCAAGGAGCTACCATTTGTAACTTCTGGCAAAGTCCGCTATGTCATCTCCTATATGGTACTTTTAATACTCTATTTTTTTTTTTTTTTTTTTATTTAGCACTTTAACTTTTTTTATGGTACTTTACTCTATTTTTTTTTTTTGTACTTTTCTCTATTTTGTCAAGGGAGTGTTCAACCTTTGATGTTAAAGCCCAACAGGATTTTGTAATACACTCCCTTTTGCAACTACTATGATGTATTGCCTCTGTGTAAACTGTTAGCTATTTTGTCATATATCCTATATTGTGGTGGAGAAACAAATGCTATAGAAAAAATGTTTAGGCAGACCCCAACTGAAATGATTGTAATAGGACGTTTACTGGAAAAATGAAGACTTACCTTTGAATGGTATTGTAGCTGTCAAAAGGTAAAATCCTGTAACTTTTCATTTTCTTTTTCCTGACTTCTTGAATACAATAGGCTATGATTTGTCATAGCAAAATAATATAAAAACAACATAAATGAAAAACTCAAACACAAAATATCATGTAATGTTAACGACCCAGAAATCGCTCAATTCACTCACCAAGACAGACAGTAAAACCAGAAGCAGGTCTGGCCTTAAAAATTTCAGAAATAACCAGAGATCAAACTCTGCACTTTTCTCGGAAGTTTCTACTTTCTTTTCCAGTAACCTAGTTGATGTCTCACTGTTGTTGCTATGGCAACTTGCACGAGTAAACTGTTGACATAATGTCACAAGTGCTGTCCCAAATCCAAGTGCTAATCCACAATTTTGAATACCAAGCAGCTTTGGTGAACCCTCCTTGCAATTCTTTTTCATCAGCTTTCCAAATATTTTAACGAGGCCAGGCCTGCTTTGAAGTGAAGAATTTTGGCTGAAAGGCAAAGCAAATATAAATAGATCTGTATTTAAACAATGAAAATAAATATTTTGGCCATGTAATAACTGGGCTCAAAATAAGCTTGAAAAAGGGCACAGCCAAAATGGGCAAATTGGCTATAGATCTATGTTATTTCATAGGACATTTACTGAGGGGTACCACAACCATCAGTAAGGGCCTGATAGCCATGACTATCAGTGCAGTCAGTTATTTTGAACCCTGTAATAACTTGGTGATGTTGTACAAGGTTGCATAGGTGAAACACAAAGTATGACAAACTCCAATGCTAGGTTAGCAGATGTATAAATATTTCAACTGCCATTTTGCATTCTAAGAGAGATTAAGAACTGAGACAAAGAACATAAAATCAGGGTGGTCTAAATGGATCAGATGACTGCCCTCTGATGGAGTGTCTTAGATAGGAGTGAACTTAATGTGAATGCCCACCACTGGTCAAGGACAGCATGAACACCAAACTCATTTACAGTATGTTACAGGCCATAAACAACTTCAACACATTCAGTTTGGCCCATTCATATATTTTCAGAAATCACACAATTGTGAAGGGTTGCTCTTTGGCCAGTCTGCATTCTGTGCGCTCAGAACTGAAGATCTTCAGTGTGGAGATGGCATTTTCCTTTAATGTTTTCTATTTTTTTTTTTTTTTTTTGCATAACTTTGGCGTGGGCCTGACATGGAATCCACTTGGGTTCTTTGGACATCATGTGCTACAAATTTTTATTTTCTATTTTTGCCAAAAATTTAAACTACGGTACCTATGTAGTGCATTAGTGGAAGCTTTTGCTAGAGAATGATCCAGCTGTCACTTTAAGGCCACCACTATCCCAGAGACCAAAAACAGACAGGAAGCATGAATTTCATTCAGTGAAGTCAAAATGTTATCCCCAGTCTGTGTATTCATGTCTAGCCCACCTGTGCTGTACTTGGCAATTTCAATATCGGATGAGTGTCCATGATTATGGTGAAAAACCCGGACAAAGTGACATGGACGGTGAATTTAGATGGCGATAATGAGGACTCAAAGGCTAGGCCATTGTCCTCAGTAAAGGCACATGTACCATACAGCCAGTCACTGATCCTGTATTGATTGATTGGTTTATTCAGTACTATGACATTAAAACAAATTAACAGGAAAAGTAACACAAACATAAACAATAAAGGAGATGAAAGACGAAGACAAGAGTACAAAACAGAACACCAGGGATAATCCAAAAAGCCTTGAAAGAGCTTAATTCCACTCCCTTTGGAAAAGACGGAACAACCGAGCATGAGACAACTGCACATGTATACAAACAAAGCCAAGAATTTAGTAAGTCCCCATAGGCCTACACGGTCCTTACACACTTCCAATACATGGTCCTTACAGTGACCCATTGAAAAACTGGGGTCTTTCACCAGTACAAATCTGGTCAAAATTCACTTTCTTCTTTTGTTTGTTTTGACTGATCTTCCCTTGAGGGAACTCAGCAACCCTCCAATTGCAGAGTATTTGCCAAGCTAGCAATGCCAGTTTCGTTAGACAAACTCACAATTTAATGTCTACGATTAAAGGACAGCAGAAGAGGAACTACATCCCAGAAACTAGACTGTTTTAATGTCTGAGCTAGGATTCGAACACACGATCTCATGAATGGATGTTGCGGTTAGTTAGATGAAGTTTTACAGCTCAGTTTGTAACCAAGCAGCGGATCATAACCACTGTACCACTTGCTCTGTAGCATTGCTAGTCTATAGGGCCTACAGTAAAACATCTACAAAGTACCATAACTTTTTCCTTATGACACCACAAAACATTTGATTTCTGTAGGCCTAACGTTAGGCCTAAATTCATACTGTACATAGGCCTACACGTGGAAAGTTACCTCTGCAAACCGACATTCCATAATGACATAACAAAGCTGATGTTCTGTGGACCACTGTTTTGGCTAGCGCGTTGTTAAATGTGAAAATCTGGAACTAACGTTAGGCTATTCAAATTTAATCCCACGTTAGGCCCACAGGTATTTGGGGTGCGGGAAATTTTGCAGTGATCGTATTCGTAATGTATGTGGGCCTAATCCACGAAATAGTATTTGTTATTGTGCTTTCAAATCTTTGAAAATACGCCCCATTCAAGCTGTCCACACTTCTCTCCGACAGGTAAACATATTCACATCTATATCAATACCTTTGGAAAACGTTGCTGACTTTCAAGCAGTATTGGTCACCGAGTTTCGTCTTTTTCAACCCAACGTGTGACTGCATGTTGAACTTTGGAAAATGTACCTTGTAATATCCCCGTGAAACAACGCGAAACGGGACCACCTGTGCCTTACTTAGCTGACAAAAGTTAAACAGGACCATTTTGATGATTTTCACCGCTACATCTGGTGAAAAATACTTGTTTCACATGGCATTGACCAAGGAAAATGTGATGGTTCTGGTTAGTGCCTAACGTTTGCAAACAGTTGAAATTATCACACTTACAGTTCACACATGTTGACTTGTTCAGAGTAACCTTATTTCGGAGTGATTAAATCTTTCATAGGACAAAATATAACAATTCCGTCAGGGTCACACTGATTAAGGCGTCTGGCATCAAGTCTGGTAGGACCTATCTATTATGGAACTTCTTAACCTTATCGGTAACGCCTGCCATCATATCGTGCAATTTGACTCTCCGTTGGGTGGCCAGGCCACTGGCTATACGCCGGACCATGTGCCGGACATGCCGAATTTTTGGTATTTTTATGTCTCAGCAAAAAAGACAGGGGAGTGAGATTCACGCTACACCGTATAATAAAGCCTTAAAGCTAGTTCGGTATGCAAATGCTTAAAAACGTTCCTTGTCTGTAAATGGAGCTGCTTCTTGATTAGCATACTATTTTAGTACAGTCTGAGCGGTTTTTATTTTCTTGAAAACTCTTGCAGCTCCCGGCATCTACCACCCAGACCCCTCTTCAGCGCGACCAACAGTCAATCTGTGTTACGAAGTTATGAATTATGAATGTTTTATAACGACGCTAGGGTTGAGGTCCATATCAAAAATTAACTTTTCGGTTTTTGATGGGACGGAGGAGGGGGGCGCAAAAATTTAGGTGGGTTCTAAATGCCAAAGTATAAACTAACTTCGACCCTAATCCCGGACCAAGCAAATATTTGAGGTTTTTTTCACCCTTGTCACTCTTCATACGAATAAACCATGTGAGGGCCCTGGGTCCTTTGGGGCTGCTTTCTCGAATAACGAACAGGAAAAAGTTGCTGTCATTAATGTTTCAATGTTTTACTATGCGGGCAGAGTCATTTGAGGTTGGTTTCATCCTTGTCTCTTCATATGAATAAACCATGAGGGCCCTGGGCCTTTTGAGGATGCTATCTAGGACCCTGTACAGAAAGAAAGCTGCTGTCATTGACAGTTTTGTCAATCCCAAAGTGTAACTGTTCGATAAAAAAAGAAAATTCCTTGTCTCTCTTCATGTGATTTTTACATTTTGGTTTAGCCCTTTGGGGCTGCTGTCTAGGGCCCTGTACAAGATAAAGTTGCTGTCATCCGTGTTTCAGTGTTCTACCGTGCATATGCTATCATTCTAACTAATTCTAATCCTTACCTCTCTCTATGTGATTTTTAGCATTTTTGGGCTCTCTATTTTGGGTTCCACGGTCCAGTCGTACTTTATGGGCCCGGCAGCAACACAGATTCTTCCTAACATCATGAGATCATCAAACCTTTTGTCTTTTTTTATGTGATTAACTCGTCCGGGCTGACTGTCTAACAGTGGCGCCGCACAGAAGTTGGTGATTGGGGGAATGGCACTGTAAAAGATGATGCTTTAAGCCCACCCCAGATACACCCAAAAAGCCTGGGTAAAATTGTGCATATTTGCATCGGGGGTAGTTTTAACCAGGAGCGAATCCTTCCCTTGTCACTTTGTGCAGGTGATGTCCTGGGAGGGGTCTAAGGGGAGGGCTGTTCATTTAAGATGGCTTAGACGCAAAATGGCGCCAGCTTTGATAAATTTTCAAATAGTTATATATTGGAAAACTTTCGCTATTAAGTGAATTTTTACTTTTGAATGACTGCATTTAAACAGTCTAAGCTACTTTAGCTTGACAAGAATTTGTCAGGGGAGGAGTTACCCCTCCACCTAGACAACACACATTTAAATCAGGGGCGTATCCAGAAATTTTCAATAGAGGGGGCGCAAAGTCTGATCAACTGCTCTCCTGGGAAGGAGAACCAAGGAAAGGGGTGTCCCTTCCCCTATGGAAAATTTTTGCTTTTGTTAGAGGGCTGAGATGGAAAATGGTTCTATATTTGACACATTTTGAAGAGTTTTCCTCCTTTTGCTTCAACTTCTTTGTACGCATGACGGACAATAGGGGAGGCACACGCCTGTTGTGCCCCGCCTGGATCCGCCACTGCGGTTCGATTGATGAACAGAAGACAGAGTCCGACGGTGTATTGCGTGGTTGATTTACAATCCATCTGCGATCCCACGCAACTATCCGCGCAATATTTGAGAAATCCCCCATTGACCTTGATATTTCACACAATAAATTATTTGAAAATGGGGTTATTTTCCCCCAACATTGAGAAGAAATCGCCGCCCTTGCCCGGTTAGAGTTACATCTTACAACATGACTGTCTTGACCCAAAGAAATTTGCTGGTCATGATGGTATTCGCTCTTCGATTGTTTGTCATATCGTTCCATGCATATCTCAACCTCCTTTTTATATGTTTAATGTATCTTTTCGACAGGGAGCATTTCCAGATGACCTTTATAGTGCCAAATAATACATATGTACAAAAGGGCGCCAACAATCATGTTTGACCAATCTCAGTTTTACCTATTTTTTCAAAGATCTTAGAAAAATTGATGTTCAATAGAGTTAAAGCATTTTTCGTTTAACATAAACTTACATCACATAATCAGTATGGTTTTCGTTCTGGTAGCTCTACTGAACTTGCCCTTGTAGACGCCATAAACAAAGTTACATCGAGACCTTGACAGTACACACTCTTCACTCGGGATTTTTGGACGTATCTAAGCATTTCAAACTATTGAACACGACATACTCCTTAATAAACTTCCACACCACCGTCTCACAGGTACGCCAGTCAGCTGGCTAAAGAGCTACCTGACAAAGAGAAGACAATTTACTTCTTTCAATGGAATAAATTTAGAGATGAATGGCATACGTGTGGTGTCCCACACAGCTCCATACTAGAACCTCTCCTCTTCATTATTTACGTTAACGGTCTGAAGGATGTTTGTCAGATCTTGGAGCTACTGCCTGGACAGGAAAAGAAAGTTCAACTTTAATTTATGCTAATCCAATTAGACCCAGACATGCGTGAGGAGGTAATCTTGCAGTGATCGCTGATAAGACTTTTGGCTTTTCAGTTCTTTTGTCTGACGCTTACAATTTACACTTCTTATCATTGGCAACCTCATTTATTTCTACTGATACCCTAACAAATGGATTAAATAGAACAACCGTTTGATGCCGGGGAAGTTGCCGACGTTAAATATGGAATGCAGAGTAAAAATTGAAAGCGACTGGTTATTGCTTTGTACGAATAGATGCTCGTGCTAGGAGTAATGTTAATGCCATATGCAAATGAGCAGACTAGGGACGAGTCCTATACTTTGCAGTTGAATGTTGATCAATTTCCGCATAATTGCTCATATTGTAAAGGGTTTATACATATTCGGAGTTTAAAGAGGAATCAAAGCAACACTTACGTATAAGCGACACTTCGCGACAAAATGAGCAACTTAATTTTCATTTCAAGCGACTGGCTATGCTGAAGTGATAGGCAAAATTCCGCGATGTCCTCTTCAAGATGTAGCAGACGACATGTACCTATTGTGCTTAGTTACTAACACCTTTTAAGCTAATTGAATCTTCAATGAAGTGCAAAGGGAGAGGGATTAGTGGTGTTAACTATTTTATGAGTTTGACCTTGGCGGTTAGATCGTCGTCTTCAAAGGGATTTGTAAATTTTCTTCTTCTGCCACACGAACGTTTTTTCTGCGACGATAAATATACAGTGACTTGAAAAGTCTGCTATGAGCTCTCAATTTTCTGTGACTGGTTTGCCTGTAATAAACTTTCACCTTATGTAGCTTAGACAAATTATATTGTATTCAATAATTCTGCATACATAGCCTAATGATAAGGAATTCAAAGTAGGCTAGTTGTAAATGGACAAAAACTTCGACAGGTCAATAAAACCGAATTTTAGATGTCAGTATTGGCTAAAAACTAAGATGGGTCGATCACATCATTACATTTCGTCACAAGTCGCAAAGGGCGTTGGTATCATTGGTAGACTGGAGTTATTGTCCCTAAAAATGTTCTGCGAATGATTTATCTATCTTCAATTTATCCTTACTTAATTACTGCTCATCAATTTGGTCTGGTGTTAGCGTCTGCCACGTACGAAGTTTGGTAATTTGCAAAAGAGAGCCGTTAGGCACATTTCTATGGCTGGACCAAGAGATCCAACGAGCCTTACTTTTAAGTTCTTGTATCTTTTTAAACTGCATGTCCTAAATTTCGTATATGTTTCTGAATAATCTCTAACTGAGTAATTCTTCGCATCCTTTTCAAACACAAATACCCGGCATCAGGCCCGTCAGCAGACTTGGAGAGCAGGGGGCCAAACTAAGCTCGGGGGCCAGGGGCGGAACTACGGGGGTGTGGGGGTGCTACACCCCCTAGAAATTTTCAAAGTGTTGTCCGTCGCGGAAGTCCCGCATCCTTCATGTCCCCATTTGTCCAATTATTAATTCAAGAAGGAGAGAACGTGCCTTAGATTATTGCAAAGTCCCGCGTGGCAAATTTTGTAATCCAAGTTCCCAACCCTTAAACCTGCTGCGTCATAAAGAAATCGAATGGCCGGCCATTAGTCGATCATGGTTATTATTACATGACCAGATGCTATTTTTTTCTTTTTAGTACTTCAAATGCGTGAATTATTGAACGCAAATTTTATTTCAAGGGTAGCATATGTAGCACCAGATGGCATGTAAGGACACATAATCTTCCAAAAAATTCTCAAAGGGGAGAGGGGGCACCCCTCCCCCGGCCGGCGATCAAAGAACATACTGCTTCCCCCTCCCCGTGAGAGAAATCCTGGTTACGCAACGGCTTCTGAGTTTAACTTTCTTGACACAGACGTTGAGGCATTTTTTGTCTGGAATGTAGCCCATTTTGCCGGGAAAAAATGTCTAGCACCCCCACTCAACGGTCCTTAGGGAAGCCCCTGTCGAGGGGTGGGGTGGGGCGATAAGTTCATGAACGTAGGAGCCCAATTTGATGGGGGGGGGGGCTGTAAAGACTAGTGCCCGAAAATTGTAACCAAAATTTTTTGCGCATTCGGCATGGGTAGTGGTCATATTATCTAGACGTGCATCATTCATTACGTCGCAATGATCGCATACTAATTACATTCAATCACTTTCAGTGTTATTACCCTTCCACATTGGTTATAAATTTTTGAGAAGTCCTTACAATAATGATGATAAAAATCAGTGGTGTAGGCAGGATTTATATTACGGGGGAATATAGTATGTTGTGTGCCTGGGGGAGGGGTTTAAGGGAGGGAATTTCCCCCTCCCCCTTAAATTTTTGAAAAATTAGGTATCCTTAAATGCAATCTGGTGCCACATTTGCTACCTTTGAAGTAAGAATTTGTGTTAAAATAGTTATGTATTTAGGGTATAAAAAATCGGCATCACTGAGGGGCGGGCCCGTAGCCATGGGGAGGGGAAAATTTCGGGGCAATTAAAAAAAATATTTATGCCCCCAGATGAAAATTGAAACTGCATATTAATTAATGTGGTGGTATGTTTTATCCCCCCAATCACAACACTTGCCCCCCAATCACACACTTGCCCCCCCCCATGTGAAGCTGGCTACGGGCCTGGTGAGGGGGGCATGGCCCAATGGCCTTAAATACGCCACTGATAACAATAATAATAATATAAGTTAAACCATTGGAAAACACAGTGGTGAACAAGAGGGCAATCCACGGAGTTGCTTATTTCATGGCTAGCACACACACTGAGCCATATAACTCGAGGACGCACGTCAATGTGGAATCCAAAAATATGATAAGTATAGATACCAAACTCCTCATCCCATACTGTTACGGAAGTTGACTCCTCATAGAGACGCAAATATTGGGACGAATTAAGTGTTGATTTGACATATGCGCTTTTCTATTCGGTGATGTGCGTCTAATAAAGGCACGCATTACAGAAAATGCCATTGTTAGAAAAGCGTGGCTTGCGTGAGCGTTGTATACTCAGCGAGTACAATTCTCTGTGCTTTTTATCCGATATACTTGACGCACACTTCTGCGTGCTCGGCAAATGAACGTGCTTGTTCCTTTCCATTGAGAGTGCGTGAGATATTAAACGCGCATATAAAAGTGAGTAATCTGAAGTGGCACACGTCAATTTTATTTAAGGTAAATGCACAAAGAAATGTATTCTGCATGAATATACTACGCGCAGGCACATCAAGCTAGTCTTGTAATTTTGCATTT
>WURT03186688.1:0-10122 GCA_009936505.3 Holothuria glaberrima | reverse complement strand
ATTTATTTGTAGGATGTCTTGAAATGTACACGGTGTAATCTTCATTTCTTTGAGTACCCCCTCACTTGTTTTGGTTTGGTCCCTCCCATTTTCAGTGGATAATTACCGAAAAATATGGTAGGGACAACGATCAAGAGAAGGCATGTCAGATTGTTCCCACCCACGAAGTTCTCGGCTTCCGTAGCAGTTGGAATTCTAGGAACACCATTAGTGGCTTGTAACAATAAGGAGCTTGGAAACTGAAAATAGTAAAATGTGTTAGGAAGTAGTTTTGCTCAGTTTTAATGTATACTGTACACACAGTTAAAGTAACTGATTGATCTGAGTGTTGTGCGTTTGAGTGTTATGTGTTACTTGGACCTTTTTACTACATAAATGGCCAAAAATCTAGCATTTAAAGAATACAACGGCTTCAGAAGATGAAAGACAAATGTAATTTTTTAAGTAAAATTGTCTTATTGGTTAAAGATCTGTGGACATCATCATACAATAAATCCAGTTGTTCTGCTCAGCATATCTAGATTAAGATCCCCTGATCAAAAATCCTTTGGAATTATTTGAATATCTTTTACAGCTCTCAAGGTATTTCTCTTCAAAGTTTGACCATTTGTGGGAATTGTTCATTAGCTATGCAAAAATATGATGTGGAGTGTTGCACCGTGTCTGTATATTTCTTTTGTTATTCCTTTATAATTTATCTGTCAATTACTTAATTGCTATTTCTAGTCTGGTGTTTGATTTGGATATTTTCAAAGAACTAAATAGCTACTTCCAAAATTAACCCTCGGGGCATCCCAAAATTACAGCTGTCCTTGGAATGAAGGCTACACTAACAAAGGATAACATTACACCCAGTTGATAGGTCCCTCTCTGTACGTCACAAATTTGCATAAGTATCTATGTTTATTCATGATATAGGTGAAAAACAGTAGTTGTCTTGTAAAATGTCAATATTTGATGGATTTTAATGGGAATTGCGGCTATTGTTTTTTATCATTTTAATGCTTTAAACACCAAATAGGCAAACTTCACATTTACATGTCTACAGACCTTTAAGTAGTCATGTCATGAAACTACCTATGGCCAGGCCCGTAGCCAAGGGGCCAAGGGGGCGAAGCCCCCTGAATTTTTTTCGCCCCTTAGAAAGTTTCATGCTACCTACCATTAACTTAATACATTTTTACATATTTGCCCCCGAATTTTTTCGCCCCCTTCAGTACCTTGTATGGCTACGGGCCTGGTTAGCTCCAAACGACGTACCACTTTGCCTCACTATGTGCTAGCAGAAGACCCTTCTGAAGATGTTTTTGATTGCGTCAAAAAGCAAAAAGGATTGATTTAATCATTTAGATCATGTGGTTGTCAAACTTTTTGAGAGTTAGGGCCAAATGGGGAGGTGGAAATGACATCGAGGGTTGCAGGGGAGGATCTCAGGCTTAGAGAGAGGATCCTAATTGGAAAGAATAAAATCCATCTTCAAGAGGTCTTGCAGCTGTACCTACGGCACGAATTTTCATAGGAAGCTGTACGTGACAGGGCTAGCTGTAGTCGAGTCCACCAAGGTCAAGTACAAGTCCGAGTCCAAGTCCAAGTCCGAGGGGGCTCGAGTCAAAGTCCAAAATTGTAAAACAAGTTAAGTACAGTATTTTCTGGTATTTATCTTTGAAGGATTAATACGCTAAACTCAATATGCTACTACAAACTCACCAAAAAATTAGAGAAATCTCATGCCAAACGGAATGAAATTATTTTAAGAAGCTGATCAAAATGTGCTCTCTCCACAACCACTTCCTATATCCTTGGCTCTCAGTGATCATACTTCTCCACACCAAGGCTAAATCTGCACGAACTGATTAACAGCATGTCAACAACTGGCACTCTGGAATGTACACAGTATCCGCATGTGTAGTGGTTTGAACCTAGTATGCCACAACATATGTCCCCCTGTATGTAGGCTTACAGTTCCACTTATTAGTTACAGGGACTATACCTCCAGGGCCCCTTCATCACGGTCTCATCTGACCTACGGAATGGTTTCACTTCATTGTACTGCACTTCCTGTTCATAAACATACACGTGAGAAACATGCATTCTGGATAGGTTTTTTTAATTTAACTTTCCTGTAAAATCATACATTTGTCAGTCCATCTAATCTAAAGAGTTGCCCCCCCGCAAAAAATCACATAAAATGTTTTAGTTACCAGCAACCTCACCCCTCCCACTTTACTTTCACACAGACAGACAGACAAACATACACACGTAAAAGAGTTAGCATTAATTCATTTTGCTGAGCCTACCAAATCATTATCATAGTGTTGTATCCACATGCATGTAATTGCTTCCTGATGCCCTTCAATACTGTATCACAGACAAAATTAAATTAGTTATGAATATGCTGATTACGAACTGAGAAATGTTCGTAAAACTAAGATCCTTTCATGGTACTCTCATACCTAGAGTACAGTAGGCTTACTGTAATAATTACAGTAGGCCTACTAACAGATTATATCAAGGACAATTAGGCCCTAGTACATGGTGAGTGCTGTTGCTTTCGGGAGAATTATAAAATGAAATTAAAACAAAAGTGAAGAAAAAGGCTGTACTTGATGGACTCGACTTCAAGTCCAAGCCAAAGTCCGAGTCCAGTGAGCCCGAGTCCGAGTCCAGGTCCAAGTCCAGAGAGCTCGAGTCCGAGTCCAAGTCCAAGTCCGAGTCCAAAAAGCGGACTTAAGTCCGGACTCGACCTCAAGCCCGGACTCGAGTCCTCAAGTCCTGGTATGTGAGGGCAGTCTGCACTTTTGCAATGTCCATCGGGAGCAACACGATTTCACTCCCACCGTGGTTGAGGCTGTGTTCAGAAAATGTTGCTTTCCATGCGCTCTAGATAGCAAGAAAATGCGAATCCAGCGGTGGTTCATCGTTGAATGCAGTGTGAAAGGAGTATAAGAATCAAGAAAGTAAAGAAAGAAGCATTTCTATGGTATGGCATTGTCATGCAGTGTTAGATGACCGCCACTCTGCATTTACGGAGTAAGCGAGCCGGTTATCATGCCCATGTACCCTTAACATTGTCACTTGCAGGAAAGCAAAAAGGAAGCTGCTCATCTGATGCGAGTCCAGTACTCTAAAGTCATTCCCAATAGGACGAAATTTTTATTTTATTTTAACTAGAAGGCTCTTTCATATATTTTGGGAAACAGTTTGTGGGAGATATTTTGGGATCTGCATAGACCATTTTTTTCTTTTCATGTTGACAATTAACCTGTACGTGAGCAGCAGTTATTTTTGCGCCCTTCTCAACATCTTTCTTGGGACTGCGAGCTAGGGTAAATTAAAGGTTACTCTGTGTATTTTGTAAGCTTATTATAACGCCCGGTTAGGAATCAGTCTAAGCAAAGCTCAACCGTGTACATACAGACATAGTAGTACATAGTACTTAGTACAAGTATATAGTGTGTGCACAAGTTTTGGCTAAACCATCCTCCTAGATCACAGAAGATGACCCTTTCCATAAGAATACGGTACAGATCTAGTAATGACCGCTGTTATGGCATTTTGTTATCTGGGCCTAAAAATAAACACTATTAAATCATGTTATTTGGAAGCAATTGTAATAATTGCAAAATGAAAATGAAAATGAATAAAAACCTAAAAAGGGCGCCGACTGGTGATTTGAACATGATGTTGCGTATATAAATATCAAGATGAGGTGCAGGATGTTGATATAATCCACGAAAGTTTTCAGTTTAAATTCAGATTAGTCAAAAAAAGAGAAGGATATCATCTTTATATCTTAACGAGCGAATAATATGTTTGAATAGAAGTAGAATATCGTTCTCAAAATGGTAAAATGTGATATCGGCTATTTCCGGTGAAGATTCTGAGCCTGATTCCAAGTCCTTACCTGCAGGGACCGCAAAGACCAGGGGTATGGGTCTTTAGCCCCGATACTTTTTCAACCGTGGGCATTTCGGGCCGATTTAATTAAATTAACTGTGATCAGGTGATGGAAGGCTTTTATCTTTTGAACATATTGGGCTCCTCTTCGACGGATGATTATCCCCCGCTTCAAAACTGGCTCCCCTGCCCCCGACCGCCGAACTCGAGTTACTTGTAGTCGAATTCATCAGGGTTAGACAACCACGCACATGGGGCATCTATAGCCGTGGCCGGGAATCTCTTCACTGAAGGAATACTTGTACACTGTTAAATTTTATGATTTTTTGTATAAAATGTGAAGGTTTCTTATGTCTTATGTTAGTTAACAGAGATTACATGTACATCTAGAACAATTGTGCAGACTTTATGTAAAAGCAAATTCTATGGGGAGGAGGCCATTTATAGCGCATAACACTCATGAATGCCTGATTCACCATTGACCTTGAACAGATGGAAAGAATGTTTAGGGGCGGGGAAGGGGGACTTAATCATGACACTTTCTGGCCGAAGCATCACTAGGAGACAGCGTCGTGCTTCATGCACTTATTTTTCCTTAATGATTTCGGTGGTGAGGATGTTCATTTCATTGACCAGAAAATCTGACTTTTCTGTTAGGCCTACAGGAATTAATGAATCGGCCTTCAATACGCGATTACAGTTCCGGCTTTCAAACCCGACCTTTTCAATCATTATAAATTTTACCAAAGTGGGTGGGGTGTTACCCCCTAGCGACGTTCCTGGTGGTATTTTAGGAACATGATTCTTGGGCGGGTTGTCTTTCATGAAGTAATAGTGAGATGGGAAAGTAACTGAACTGACTCTTCTGCCCACACAGAAATATGTTTCCGAAAAACTTTTGACTATTGCTAGCGCATTCGTTTTTTTCCAACTTCAGTTTTTGTTTTAGATCTCAATTTCTTCGAGGGCCTGATGAAATCTCTTCATTTAGTCCCGGGAGAGGCAAGTTGGTGAACGGGTTGGTTACGATACCCTTCATATTCAGAAACAGAGAGAGAATTTCAATTTGTTCATGATAAATTAAAACATTTCATGAATTTCAGAGATTGAAGCTGTAATTGCAAAAATACTATAACCCGGCCGGCTGGCCATAAATGAACAAATATGTTCACACACCCGTCCATTGGTAAATACATGTTTTTCATTATTATCCAAGGAGAATGTAGATAGGCACTATGCACTCTATCACAGAGTGCAAGATAAATTATACAAAAAACCGAAGTTATTATCCAATTCCCCCACCCCCAAAAAGGTAGAAGGAAACGGTCCTACTAATTGTAGCCCGCCCCGCCTGTCTCGCAGGTACTTCTGAAAGCCAGCCGGCTATACATGTACGTACAAATCAACTGACTATGCTAAGATGTTTAGCGAATTAGGTAGTTATGCAGTAAGTGGGAATAAATCACACTCGCACGTCACACTATGCGAAAAAAAATTGTTGAAACAAAGGGAATTTCTGTATTTGTCAAGTTTTCAGAACTAATTATACATGCTTTACGTTTACGCAAAAGTATTGTAGAGGGTGTACTAAAAATTGCAGTGTCTGTTACAGGTGTTGAGTTGGCGGCAATAAATGATCAAGGACTAAGTAAGAGTAGTAGCCTAACATGATTACAGGTTCAAGATGCTTTGACAGTTTTTTTGTCAATTTGGTCATTTTTAGCACGAAAGAAGAGTTTTGTTCATTTCTAGCAAGAAAGAAGTGAATGTGCAGATGCAGGCTATTGTAGTGCCAGCAGGATTATTAAAATGTGTTAAAAATGTTGGACATTTGACTGAAGTGCTGAACCCCAGACGGCCCGGGTCGCATAATCTATTCCCAGGATGGCTGAGGGCAAGTCAGTTTTTCAAAAAAGTTTAAATTTGTTTCTATATTAAGGTCAGGCTCATGATCAAGGGTTAGGGTTACGAGGACAAGGGATATTTGGCCTGTTCTTTCATAATCCGCCGTCAGAATTTCAAAAAAGGGTCGAAAAGCTGTCCTTTTGGAATTAGGGGTGTGGCCTATTTCCAAAAAGCTGATTCGTCCATTGGCATGATTGCCTTCATTCGTCCTAGGAAAAAAATTACTCGCCCGGGTCACAAGGGCGGCAAGGTCAATTCCAGGGTCTTTTTTTAAGAAATTTATAGTGGGGGGGGGGGCATGTTACAAAAGGGACCATTTTTCGCGCTGCGCGCGAAACCAACCTCGAAGCGTGAGGTTAGCGGGTGGAGTCCAGGGGCAAAGCCCCTGTGGGGGTCCAGGGGCGAAACCCCCGGAAGCTCTGAGGTTAAAGCATATTTCTGAGTGAAAAATACAGTCTCAGGGTAGGTATATTTTGGTCCATCATAGCGCAGCCATCAAATGCAAAAATTCCCAATAATTTTAGTGTATAAGGCTATTTCTCTACTCAGACCACCATAATATTAAGTGGTTGGAGTCAAGGGCCTGCTTTAGGGCCCCGGGTGGGGGTCCGGGAGGCGAAGCCCTCGGGAGCTCAGACGATTTAGCATATTTCTGGATGAAAAATTTAAGTCTCAGTAAAGATATATTTTGGTTTAGAATGCATCCTCCTAAACAAATACTCCAAATAATTTTAGAATATTAGGATATTCCTACTGTCAGGCTTATATATGTTAGCTGAGTGGGGGGATCTGAGGGCTGGGGCAAAGGCTCTGAGGCTGTGAGCACATTCCCCTAATGCCCTCCTTGGTGCCATCACTGAGAGTAAGCGGAAGGTAACCATTGAACGGCATGTACTCTACGAAGGAATTTTTTAGAAAAATGACTGTTTAGATTGCCAGAAGTTGAACTTTACATGGCTTATAAGTAATTTATCACCTTATTTTCCTCATCTTTATCTTCCTGAGTGAAGTAGTTCAGTACTGTCTTCTAGCCTGTCTGCATAAAACTGGGCAATTTTCAACATTTGAAAACAAAATTTCCCAAAAAAGGGACCATACTGGGTGGGGGGCAAATGAGCTGACTGGAGGGGCTGCGCATGGGACTGGGGGCCATGGCCCCCAGTATGTATGTTAAAAAAGGCCCTGGTCAATTCTATGAGATGGAAGAATCGATTGGGCAGGGAAATGAATTGTCGACAAGAGGATCACATCATGAATTCTATTGCATAGCAGTGATGGGAATATAATATAGTGCATATCAACTGGATATCAATTTACGTGGCCGAACGGTGTACAGAACACCCACATGTCTAGACGTGCATCACTGCAAAATATTAATATCATCACTAGGCTATTTAACAACACTTGACTGCACGGGACTGGCAATTGCTGGAATAAAATCAAACTTCCTGAAACCTACCCACAACCTGATATCTTTACGTGATCCAACATTTATGGGGCCACGACGTATCTAACATATTTTCCGAGATTAATTTGCGGAACGGGCATCACACCTGTCACCCAAACTAAAGGAATCCACACCACGCTTAGTTAGTCTTCAAGTTTCTTTATACTCATCCCCACTAAGAACCTAATAAAGTGCCTTCTGATGCATTTCCATTTTACTAATTACGAACACCCGACACTCAAAACTACTAAGTTACCGAAACCCTCGCTTATCGCGTATGAACTACCAACCAATGAGCGACTCATTCGTGCAAACTTTGTTTCGGAAACAGATATCACTTATGACTTTGATAACCTATCTCTCGTTAATTGAAATTTATTATCCGAATGACCCAACAATTTTTGTGACATCTCAGCCAGTGGCCTACTGACAATTTTATTTATTGCTACTAACGAGATCCCAAAATTATCTTTGTGGCCGGAACGTTCGGGTCTAGTAGAAGCACACCGTGCTATAGCTTGCTACTATGAAAGCCGGTCACATTTTTTTATTAGACCCATAACTTCTTTTGAAGTTTCTTAATTACTATAGTACACCATTTCTATAGCTGTTTTATCTCAAAATTACCTACGCTACACCGCCTTCTATAATTTACAACCAAAACTATACTGTAAAAAAAAAAACTAAATGTTTACCCCCAAAAAAGTTTAAAAGTTGCTGCAACAAAATGACGGGTTTTTCCTATTTTAACGAATGACTTTTATCTAAAAGCATCCAAACGTTTAGCGGAAGTTTCCAAAGGAGTGCTGCAACCAAAGTACGTGTTTCCCCTTAACCGGACTAGTTAATCCGAGTGGTTGTATGTTTACTGGGGCTTAAGGTTTTTTTACTTCCTGCTCAATTCTTATATGTCGTTAGGTCTACGTACCCTACTCTTTTATCTCAAAATTATAGAGGTTACACTTCATTTTCACCCAAAAACTACGGCTCAAGAGCTAAAGTTAGGCCTTAAAGGGAGATGGCAGTCGTCCCAAGTTTATTTTCAAAAGTTTGCTAAATCTTAGAAACCTCTTATTTCGCTCACAAGTATCTTTCATTTTGTCCTGTAGAGCTTACAAACATTGAACACTGAAGGTAAACCAAGGAGTTAATTTCTGCATTAATTTAACAAATGAGTGACAAACATATTGTCACATGATTGATATATGAGCCATTCCTGAACTAGGATGTCGGGGCACACTCATCATTCAAATTGGGGGACTTCATTTTCCCTTTATGAATTGTTACGTAAGTACAAAACGGCAAAAAAAAAAAAAATAGTAATAATAAAAAAAAAAATCACCATCATCACCTGTGCCTGACCCTTGGCCTACTCATAGGGTAGGATATCGATCCTGTTCTATGTGACTACTAAAACCATTTCAATCGGGGCCGAGATGTGCAGGGGCCGACTTGTCCAAAGGCCGAGATGTCCGGGCCGAGTTGTCCGTAAACCCTGGTAACTGCACCTCTCCCCCCCCCCCACCCCCACCTTCGTTGCAAAAAGAAACAAAAGGAGCACATATTGTTCTGATTCTCATGTCTCTAGTCTACATTTTTTTTAAGAGAATGTAGTCACAACAATGAACTTTTGGCTACATTCATACCCGTGAGGTCACGGTTTTATAACTATACAATACACATAGGCAAGAGAAATATTCGTTACGACAGCTGCAGGAAACAACAAACATTGACTAAGTATTTTGTTATGTAGAGTTAGCCTAGGTTTTAGGTTTTATATTACAGCGTACGGTTTCACATAGTGTGCTGCATGCACTAGGCTGGGATATTAAATATTTAGTGTGATATTGCATGCAGTATGATAGTGGATACACTGGATGGATGGCATCATTGAAAGCATAACAAACCAGTAATGCCGTAACGGGATGCGGTTCTAGGAATAGGTAAATTCCCATGCCTTTTTAAAGTCCTATTTGATCAACTTTGCCCCCAAATTAGAAGAGGGAGCCCACATTTCATTACCTCTCCTTATTTCTTGTTTATGCGGATTATTGAACGTGATAAATTCGCCCACTGAGTTGGGCTTAGCCTAGGCCTAACGTTAGGCTAGCTGAATCTTGGGTTAATATCAGAATCCTTATTATGGGTAGGCTAAACAATTCGGGCAGGCAAGCTTAGCCCACAGGCAGTTCTAATGTCATTTAGTGCATACATAAACACAATCCAATAGGGCCTAGCCTTGGCATAGGCCTACAGTAGCCTCTAAAAGGCCTATGTATTAATGATATAGCCTAGCCTACAGTATGTAATAAAAGGCTATGTATGTATGCATGCATAGGGGCTTAGGCCTATGTATGTATGCACCCTTGTTTGGGCAGTGCAACCAGCACAGTACACTAACTAGTGACTTCAGCAACTCAAATCATTTGTGGTAATAGGAATTTAATTAGAAAAATTGGAAAAGCATCTAAGCCTAATCAGTATAGGCTCAGTCTAGGCAGACTCAGCCTAGGGCTATGCCTAACGTTAGGCCTAGTTTGTAGTTGTACTGGTTACCGTTAGTTTCTGGACCTGTTACTTTCCTCCCCTATGAACCGTTAGTTTCCTCCCCCAAAATCGTGAGTTTCCTACTCAAGTTACTGGGGAGGAAACTACTGCAGCTCCTTTTCAGTTTGGAATGATGTTATACACTTTTGGTAATGGTTTCTTTGACATTTTTTATTCAGACTTTGTAGAAAAAGTTTGTCAATGTGATGTAGCCAACAGTTTTTATTTAGAAGCCTAGCATGCAGTATACTTCATCCAGTTGAGTGCTAACTTCAAAAACTGAAGACTCCTGCACTAGAGAGGCATAATGACTATGTGAGAACGTT
>WURT03186677.1:0-10122 GCA_009936505.3 Holothuria glaberrima | reverse complement strand
CCTGTTGACTCAATGAATGTCCTTCCACAATCTTAAAAACAAATAATAATTATGGATGACTGGAAACCTTTGACCTCCAACAATGACCTACATATTAGAGCCCAGAGATAATGATACTTTTTTAAGTTAAAGTTAAAGTTTATGGAATTTCTTTATGGTACTTGCACTTATTTGTATTGTTTGACGACAATTGAAGGGGGGCAGGAGGGCAATTTTCATATTATTCAGATTTTTCACCCTTCTCAACACCTTTCTGGAAGTGATTTTGACATCTGTCAGGGCAAGCTGTCTCCTGCCCCACACCCCTGTGCCCCCTGGTGTATTTGAATGCAAAAGGATGCAAATTGACCAGCCTATGGCAAAAATGTGTTTCTTGTACCAAAAATCTGTTGAAATTGAACAAAATTTTTACAAAGATATGTCCCTTTTAATTTGGTTTCATGTTAGTTTCTCTAAAAAATAGAAGGTTGTAATTGTTTTCATTACACAACAAAAAGGCTGCAGAACAGAGCAAGTACTATCAGCTTTGCTACATACTGTGTGATGTATTCAAACCAATACTTTCACTGAAAGTGACAACAAATGACAGTGGCCTAAACACAGATGCAATTCACCAGATATAGCAGGCAATAAACTTAAACAACACTTGAATTTGATGAGACCTTTCTTTTTTATAAAAAAACCTGATTATTTTGATGAGTAGAACTTTGTTATACATAAACTTCCAAACTGTCCGGCATACAGTACCTGGTACAAGTTATCAATTGCTTGCATTATAAAGCACTTGTTAAATGGTTATCAAAAATGTAAATGTCAAAGGCAATCTTGTCCTTGACCACTCTCTCTCCCCCTCCCTCCCCCATCTAATTCTTCCTGCTTTCTTTCCCTTTCTTCCTCTGCCACATAGAAAACAACCACCCCTTCCCCTACCTCGATGTCACCAACAAAGCTTTTCATGTGTAAAGTTCACTAGCTTGTATCCCATCTGTCCTCTTCCCCCAACCCACTTGTCTCTCTCTGTCACTCTCCCTATCTCTTTGCTACAGCCAAAATTACCACTGATCCTTCCCTTAAGTAGAAGTAACCAACAAACCTGGACATCTGTGCAGTTTGTTAGCCTGTATAATGTCTCCCCCTTCCCCCATCCCCCATCCCCTCTCACCCTCCCTCTGCCAAACACAAACAACCACAGACTCTTACCTTAGGTAGATTGCACCAACAAACCTAGACATTTGTACAATTTGCCTGTATGTCATCCTTCTCTCCCCCCCCCCCCCACCCCACTCCCTCTATATGCTCCCCCTTCTCTAACTCTCTGTCTCTCCCACTCAAAGGTACCCTTGACCCTTCCCTAAAATTAAATTCCCAACATACCTGGACACCTGTACAGTTTGTTAGCCTGTATGATGTCTCCTTCACTAAGACGCTTTCTCTGACCAATTTCTGGCACAAGTCCTGACTCTGTATTCTGAGATGGGACGACTGTGTCCAGCCACAACCCACGAGAGAATGTATTTCGTGCGTAATGCATTATGCTGGCATAGTCATAAGGCTCATTCAAAGAATTAACTTCTGCACGATCCAATTTTTCAAAATTGTATTCTTGACCTGAAAAAGAAAGTCATAGTACAGATGATCAAATGTTAAATCAGGGCCTTTGTAAAGACCTATGCTCCGTCATAAGTTTGAATTTTATAACTGCACTGAATAATTAACTAAACCTAAGATTCTATGCAACTCTTAAAAGGATAAAGGCCCAGTTTAAAATACTGGCACAATGTGAAAGTCATTCAGTATAACAACTATTTGGATTAAAAACTTTTAAAAAATGTAGGTCATATGTACCCCCATCCCCTCTCATCCCATCCCTGCAAGTTCAAACTGAATTTTTGGATGAAAAATAACACATCTCCCTAAAACTATTACATTGTAAGATTAAGTGCCAACATAGCCCTCAGCATGTGAAGGGAATGTTGACTTTCTAGTGATTGTGGTCTGAAGAATGAGTGTTAAGAGAGGGGTGTAAGGGGAATTTCTCCCTCCCCCCCCTCCATGAACTGCAATCATGACAAATGTACAAAAGTTTTGCATGTACTGGTGCAACCCTCAATAAACATTCTAAAAATGTCGATGTTAATACTCAAGTATTTTCATTTTGAAATAATTTGCAGATGTAAAAGTTACAACAGGAAAATTAAATTGAGGTCATTCACAACCACTGTACATGCAAGTGGTACCACATGTGTAAAATATCTGAAAAGATTCCTGCAGCTTTGGAGCCCCCCACCCCCCCCCAAAAAAAAAATCTGGAACTTTTAACACGTTTCCATGTCCAAGTTTGAAAAAGCCTATGACACCAAAGTGTACCAAAAAATCAGGGATGAAACTAAACATTAAAACTGCCCTAAAAGGAGTACACAGTTAAAGCAAGATTTCATGCTTTTTTAACCTTTTTACAAAATTTTTTTACAAGGCTTTAGAAACAAATCTATTCTTCCATGACTTTCCCTAAAATTTCCAGATAATGGGAAGCCTGATTTCCAAAAAGACTAGTAAACTTTTAAAAACTAAACCAAATTCCAGGTTTGTACTGACCATTGTTGACCAATAATACTCAGATCCAAATAATGGTCAAACTCAGCCACAGTGGGTCACTTCTGAGCTTTGTTACATGATGTATTGACCGTGTAAAAAAAGCTTTTTCACACCCCACCACTCTGTAGTCTAGGTGGGGTGTATTTTGTTACAAACCTCAAAGCCAAAGGTTATTGCAAATGCAAGGAGCTCTGAATGTATTTGCATGGAAGAAGCTGTGTCTATCAATTGTACCTTCCAGCTCACTACTTCACTTGAATTCTACACAAATAGGTAAATGGGTGACACAAGGATTTGCCTGACAGTGGAGCCAAGCTCCCCAATGGGGAGGCAAGCAACCCATAGCCCCAACAAAGGTGATGAGTTGACAAAAAGATGAGGAACAAAATTTTAAAAGTGTGCCAAAAATCGTTTGGCTTTTTTTTTCCAAAAATTGGAAATTGGTCAATTTTATTGAAGAAATTTTGAAAAATTTGGATTTTTATGGTAGAAAACTTGAAAAATTTGGTAGTGTTTTGAGGAAACTGGAAAATTTGGGATCTTTATTGAAGATTACGCCATTCCTATGAGTAAAATCGAGCAGATCATCTGAGCTACTTAAGGTCATTGGGATTACACATTTTATTGTACAGATTAAGGCTCCCGATGAGATAACAAAATTTTGCAGATGGGGCCAGCCTTCCTGAGAAGGGAGCCACTGCCCCCTGCCGCCTCCTGCTGGTGCCATCTTTGATAGGTAAAATTAGGAAAGAAACAGCTGACTAGGGGAGACCAAACTGCATTTAATGAAAAATTTTTCCCAATTTACAACTACATTCAATAAAAAAACAAGAATTTTTCACACTCTTGACTTATATTACTATGCTCACCAAAATATGAAATATCCTCTACCATAAACCCACCATCCAGACATAAACAGCTATTGCCCATTTCAGATCGGTCGTTTTGAGTCATTTTACAGTTGTTCTAAGATACCAGTGTCCTTAAAAAAAAATATTATCCACAAACACTGACCTGTTGACTTGATAATAACAAGCTCAATAATCCTAGGAAGAGGAAACAATTGTTTTCCTAGTATTAAAGCTCTATCAATACTCTTATGTACAATTCAGCAAAGTCGATGTGATGTTATAGTAATTATGTAAACACACAACCCTCGTTTTAACAGAACTTACAGCACCAGCTACCCGTATTCCAAAAACTTCTGTTTCAATGAGCAGCTTGCAATATGTAAAGCCAGGTGACAAGTTGGCACTCTAAATCCAGCAAGCTTCTGTGACACAGATAGGAGTAAAATCACAACTCACAAGGAAAAATTTCTGATAAGCTATCCGCATTAAGTTGAAAATGAAGCAAAATTATGCACATTTTTATATTTGGTAATTTTATTGTATCTTGCACATACAGTATAGCCAGTCTTGTTCCCATTTGTCAATGCTGCCTGTCCTATGCTTCTAATACTTACTGTTTTTCAATTCATATTTGCAGGTGTTAGCTAACCAGCCAAACAAGCAGGGCTACTGAAATTCTGCTGTACTCTATTGTGTACCCAGCCAGTGGCATACCATGGGTGGGGCAGAGCTGGGAGGGGGTAGTTCACTAGCCACAATAGAATGGCAGCTGAAATTATGATGTATCCATTATGTACTGTATACACAGCTAGTGGCTCACCATGGGGACTCACAGGGCTTGAAACCCCTCCCTCTTCCCCAAAAAAGTATTGCTAGTCAAAAATTTGGCATTGCCCTAAAAATGCATAAAGCTATAGTTTGTCAACAGGGGTAGAGGAGGTGTGTCACCAATCAAAAAACAAGAGCTGGGAAGTGTTACTTCCAGCCATGTTCAAGGGATTTGGGGAAATTTACTTAGTATGATGCATGTCAAGCAAGGGTGGTGCTCTGCTTACTATACATAGTTTGAAAATATGCGCCTCCCTTCCCACAAAAATCCTGGGTACATCACTGTGTCCCAGTCCCATTCCCAACCCCACCTCAGCTCAGCCCATGCTCAGCCCCAGCTCAGCCCCAGCTCATTCTTATTAGAGAAGAAAGTGTACTCACCACTCTGAATATTATTTCGTATAATAGACACATGGCTGTCTCTATCAGGCCTTGTGTGTTCGTGCCAAAAGCCAATTGCATGGCCTAATTCATGGACTACAACACCAAACTTATCACAGTTTTTACCAATGGACACAGACTGAGGCCCCTCTCCCTTCATTCCTACAAAGGAACAGCACCTTGTGAATAAAGGAAAGCAAGAAAGATTTTCCTTCAGTAATCAATTGGATGGTGATCATATTGAATACAGTTCTACATTTTTTTGACTATCCATCAAAAATACTAAAAAAAAAATAAAAATAAATAATTTGTGATGTCATTCTTGCATCAGTAACTCTATTTTTCTTTTTACAAAAGCCACTGCTCTCAACTTTAACTTGTGTGGAATTACCAGAGTAATGTTTTTTTTTACATACAAGCCTACTTACAACATAACTGCTTCACACAAAGTTGACAATTTCACAGTCAACTCAGCGATTAAATTGTAAAACAAAACATGAACACTTAATGTGAATAGCACAACAATTACAGCACAACTTATTAATTAATGCAAATAGCATAGAGTAGGCAGCACCATGTACTTTATCCACAATGTTCATGGACCATATACTTTTGACCCAAATTTCTCGGAATTCACGCCCTAAGTTGTTGGTTTTTGCTAAATATCACTATAAATGAGTAATACAGAAGTTTAGACACTGATTTCTCTTTCACTGACTATTCATTATGAGCTAATTATAACAACAGACCAAAACGTTTCCAAATCTTTTAAACATTTGTTGGAAAGATGAAACATGCAGCTTAAAACCTGAACATGCCATACATGTTAGATGTTGTTCAACTTTGTTAAGAAGCTGTCGATCCACACAATCATACAATGAACATCGTCGTACAAATGTAGGAGGTTTTGAAAATGTATGATCAGACACATGGGGCTTTTATAGTCAGACATCACAAAATACCCTAAAATTTGTATGAATTTTATGGCTCATGATATTTGTGAAGTAACACTGGCATCCTATACTGTTTTACTATAACCAATATTTGGCAATCATGGGGAATATTTGCCAATACCAAAGTTGCATACCAATAATCAACAATAGTACCACAGCTATTCCTCAGAGGCATGAAAGATCACAAGAGGAAGAATTTTTCTCCCAAATACACTCTAAAAAAACAAGACTGAAATTCACTCCAAAAGAGTGAATTAAGGGACCACTCCTAAGATAGAGTGAATTTCACCCGGAGTGGAGTGAAAATTCACTCCAAACAGAGCGATATTTCATTCCATGTGTATGGATTGTCACTCTATTTGGAGTGAATTTTCACTCCTCTCCAAGGTGAAATTCACTCTTTCTTAGGAGTGGTCCCTTAATTCACTCTTTTGGAGTGAATTTCACTCTTTTGTTTTTTAGAGTGTACGAAAGGCAATCTTTACTCTTCTTGACATCACCAATTAAACTAATTCAAAGTAATGAGTATTTTATGATTTGTTACATAGAAAAAAAAACAGCAACAAAAAATGCTACAAAGAGAAACATGTATCACCAAACTGACAAACTTAACAAATTGATAAATTTGAAGGTATCGCTTAAAATGAAGTAAATCCCAGCACTGTTTGCTTTCATTTAAATCATGTTAGAAGCAAAAACAAAAAGAAGCAGAATTTTGACAATACAAAACATAGCAATTGAACCATTTTAGACCATGCAATTAGAAAACAGAAAGATCATGATCTGGAATTTGAAAACACAGAAAAGTTGCCACTATGAATTAATTGCCAAAGGGTCTTCAACATAGTGCAACAATTATCAACACATAATGACTGGAACTAACTTAAGGTACATCAGTTATCGACTGACAAACCATTTCATTCTATTCTTGAAACATAGGATAAACAGGATGTAGTATATTACTTAAAGCAAACATCTCATTTGCATGTTAATTTGAATAGAAGAGGTTATTCCTGTGTTATACATGTGGCTTTGAGTGCTCTATTAAGAAAAGGCGCACAATATATTCACAATATATTCAGACGCAGGCCAGTCAATATGTTCTTCTCTTACGTTATATCTTGAGGTTGTGTGTTCTACATTGTGTGCCCGCGACTGACACAACACAGGATAGCAACATTTTTTTACTAGAAGGGCAACAGAAATTGTTACTTTTTTCTCAATAGTATGCAGAAAACAGGCTCTATGCTGAAAACAGTACACCATCACAAAGTTGATATAAATTAAAGCAAGAATTATAAGGGTATCTACCATATCCTACCCACTGTAAACCCACTTTCTTGACATCCCAGGCAATTAAAACATCCACTGGGATCTGTTCCTGAGGTTGTTAAAATAATAGACAGAAATGAACAATTACATCACTATGGAGGGCCTCAAAGAAGTATCAGTAGGCTTTAAGATCTTACCCGCATGGTTCGTATGTGAATACAATATAATTATGATGTATTGCTGCATTTCTCTCAATGAATGTGAGACAGGTATGATTCTCCCAATGCCTCATAGCCTGCTTGAATATAGCCCTCTGAGAACCTGTAAAGACAATGGTTTAATTGTTTGACAAAAAGTCATCAAAACATCACATTTGTCTGAAAAACATGTACAGTAGTAGTAGTAGACAATGGCATGGTCAATCATAACTATAGACTGACAATACCTACTGTACAATTGGATTGACTTGTGTGCAGTAATTCAAGGGGAGGTTTCCATAGACCAGTCAGGATGACAGGGAATGTGGATAACTGCCCAAGCCCCTTCATCATAAAGGGGGTGGGGGCTTAGAATGTCACATTTTTAAAAGTGCTTTCACAGGCCACACTAGGGCCCACTTTTAAAATATCCCAGGAGCTAGAGCTAGCCAAAAACAGCTTGATGGGCCTTGATAGCCAAATGTGTCAGTAACTTGTGTCATGCAATTGAATATCATAAATCCATGCTTGACTGGAGTCAATCAACATATTAGATATGAACAACTTAAATTGATGCAACCTCAAATGGGGTGACTTCCTACAATTTTGTTCAATTAGGCACTTTTCACTCCCACAAACTCATCTATTCAAGAGAAAACAAGGTGGATATCAGCTTTCACCTGCAAATAAACTGAGAAGCTCCAGCAATAAGAAGTTCATACGGTAAATTAAGTAGTTGTACTCAAAAAAGGACATCCCACTTTTTCAAGCTTTGTTTCTTGGTATGAAAAGCTTACAATGCTTCCACACTGTGACCCCAAATGATCTTTAAAGGCAATAGGGAACCGCCCCAATATTTGCCTTGAAGAATCAGCAAGCTCGTGCAAATCTCCCCTTATTACATTACAAGCAAAAAGGGCTGAAGACCTTTTGG
Source organism: Holothuria glaberrima (assembly GCA_009936505.3). Lineage (NCBI taxonomy): Eukaryota > Metazoa > Echinodermata > Holothuroidea > Aspidochirotida > Holothuriidae > Holothuria > Holothuria glaberrima. The sequence goes on along the minus strand of WURT03186677.1, from coordinate 2,111 downwards.
ACATAACTATTACAAGCAATAGGCCTCAGTACTGTAAGGCAAGGAGAAATTCTCCTTGAATTTCACAATTCACTAAAAAAAGTGTCACATTATCAAAATAGGCCATAAATGATCCAGAGCAGTTCTTAAACTTTTTTAGACTACTGCCCCCTTCCAAATCTTGAACTGTCCCAGTGCCCCCTCCCCCTTAATATAATCCAAACACACAAGAAATGACTTTGGCAGTGGAGTTATTAAATTTCAATCTAATGCCATTTCTGCATAATTTCTGGTCAAAAAAATTTATTTTTGGGGGGTGTGGGATGATGACAGTGGAGCGAGATATCGGGGAGGGAAAGGACTAGCAGAGAGGAACAGACCCCCTAGATGCCTTACTGTGACCCTAATCACTGCAGTGATATGTCATAATTGTAGGGACCTCCAAATACGTGCAATGCCCCCTATTCCTGGTGTACTCTGTAGCGCCCACCTGAGACTTCCCAACGCCCCCCGGGGGGCAGTAGGGACCACTTAAAGAACCACTGATCTAGAGTGACAGGGCATACTAACTCTGATTGGGGTGACTGCATTTTCCCTTAAACCACATACAAGGGTTTTGCACTGTAGTATGCCCACCATGTCTAAAACCTTAGGCTGCAGCTGCCTCAGCATAGCAGCTGTAGGACAGTGTTCGAATTAGAAAAAAAATTTCACATGCACCTGTGCATGTAACTTAAATATTTTGCCTCCACAAAAAAATTCTTACATGAACCGAATACCAAAATCAAAAACAAAAATACCTGTGATTCTTCCTGTCTTAAAGCCTAGGCCAAGGCTAGGCCTACCTGAACTAGAAATGACAATGAGATGACCAAAAATCACTGTGGGTGAATGTGTTGGTTCAGTCATTTCAACTACGATTACGTAGCCTTTGTTGTATTTTCACCAACACAAGGCGTTAATTCTAACAATTCTAACAGAAGGCCTATCATCAGTTTCTCTGAGATTTGGATCATCATGAGGCCTAGTGTTAGGACTAATGGAAGTATATGTTGGTGGTAGGAGTATTAATGTTACAAAAAATGACTTGGCCACCGTCATCCTCAACCAGCGCATTTTCCCAATACCAAAATAAGTATAGGCCTATTTGGTTTTCTCTGGCTAAATGATTTCTTTTTCTTGATGGTGGAGACAAGTTTTTATCATCGTATCTTTCACAAGCGAAATTTGTCAAAACATACAGAACCGCACACACACTTGTCGCCCATGCATGCATGGACAGTGCTACACTAGGCACTGGCCCTGTGTACATGTAGCACATAAACCACACATGGGACTTGGCACATATTGTTCCTAATTATCACATTCTGTACTGTACAAACAGCACACATACTGACACATTACATGTGCACACCTTCAAGTGTGATAGCCAAGCTAACATTTATACCTTCGGGAGATCGCAAATCTGCCAACAGATGTTTACAGCCTGCAAAGTGCAGAGCCACATACATGCACGTCGAGTTTTTGAGACTGATCGATTTTTTGGTAGCATTTTCTAATTAAACTTTATTTTACACACTTTTTTATGTCTTTATAACATCTATCTACTTCCTGAGTAACATTAGATCAACATGCACGCATGCAGGTAAACAAGCGAGGGTTGCATGTACAGTCAAAAAGTTACATGCATTGGTGCATGTGAACATGTGTAATTTCTAACACTGCTGCAGGAGCTGCAGTGATGCTTTGTTGCATCACAATTTTTACAGTATGACTACAGTTGCCTCATTTACTACATTAGTAGATATGGTAAATTAGAATTTAGAACAGATCAAGTCTTTTTTTTTGTTTCCTCTGATCTTATCTGCCACAGATATCCAAAATAAAACTATTCATGGTAAACATGTTTAAGTTCCACTTATAATTTTTTTTTAATTCAATATATCATTAAAATATCAAACAAGAGGGCAATCCACGGAGTTGCTTATCTCATCAGTGTAACTGGAGGACGCATGTCAATGTGGAAGCCAAAGATATGATAAGTATAGATACCAAACCCTCAACCCGTACTATTACGGAAGATGACTCCTCACAGAGACGCAAATATCGGGGCCAAAGTGTTGATTTGACAT
>WURT03186666.1:0-10122 GCA_009936505.3 Holothuria glaberrima | reverse complement strand
AACATGATTTCTCAATGTAGGAAGCTTGGATAGATTTCATATGTGGTACATGGATGCTTTATGGTTGGAGGAAGAGTCTTTTTGTTTAGTGGAGGTCAAAGGTCATCTGGGGTCATTGGAGATTGAAAAGCAAACTTTCCCCAAGAATTTCCAAGAAAATCCCAACATTTTCTATGGCAAGGAATCACTAAGCCTTTAAGCTTTCTGGTTTTGAAAGTTAAAATTGTGTCCTTGAAAAATATCAGTATCACTCACCAAACTGTAAACTATGTGATGAGTAATTAAGAGATATGTCTCATAGATCAGAAACATAATTTGAAAGGGTTCAAAAGGGAAATTTTATAGCATTAAATGGTAGTAAAGATAGGTGTGAAAAAGGTAAGAAAAAAATTAGTTTTGCGACTTTTCAGGATTCTAATGTAGTTTCATTAATGCATGATTTGGAGAAATTCATTGTTGTCAGTTGGAAATCTGGATTTGGATCTTGATCGACAAACATTTATTGTCTGAACAGCAAGATTCAAAGACCGACCTATTCGAGCTGGCTTGGTTGGAATTGTTAAAACATTTTAGCACAAATTTCAATTTATATTCCTTCCCTGATGTCACTAGTTTTTGTGTTCAAGATGGCATTTATCAACTTTGTCCATACCTAAATTTCTTTCTTTAGTAAATTCTGCTTCCCAGAGAAGTTTGTTATAACACACAAACACAGACTAAAGGTTTTACTCAAGGTTACTTTAACTGCTTTGCTCAGGTTATCTGTCAGAATTTTTAAACAAAGCCTTGTGAACACAATTTCTCAGGTAGGAATGCTGGATATTTTTCATACCTAGTATGATGGAGGTCAAAGGTCATCTGGGGCTCCTTGGGGGTCAAACTCTAAAATCTTGTTAGCATGATTTCTCAAGGTAGGGGGCATGAATACATTGTACTCTTACCATTTGGATGCATTAGATTGAGTTAAAGAACCCTATCATTTCTATGGAGATGAAAGGTCATCTAGGTTCACTGTGGGTCAAACTCTGAAAACCTTGTTAAAAGAATTGTCCATACCCAAATTTATTTTTGATATAATACATAGAAACTGATTCTAAGTATTCTGGTGAATTTTCCATCGAATTCCTATGTTCGACGCTCAAGATATTAGCAACTGTAGTTACCACATTTTCTACCAGAAGTCAACTTGTAGCAAACAGGTGTGATGTCATGGCTTCACAATGAGGACCAATGTTTTGTATTTCTTTATTTTTCATCCTATCATTTTGACCTTGGATTGATTAGGGTTGCTGTCTTGCCCCTAAGGCATGTAAAGTTTTTAAAATTCAACTGCTCAGGATGCATTTATGGAATGAATATATTATATTAGAGTTTTGTTGTATAAAATTGATAGTAAATTTGAAAGAAAAACAAAACATTGCCCTTCAATGTGAAGCTATGAAATCACACCTGCTTGCTTCAAGTTTAGTTTTGGTAGAAAATGTGTCAACTTCAATTGCTAATATCTCAAGAATTGAACATGGAAAATGAATTTAAATTTGACAGAATGCTTAGAATATGTTCCTCTTTAACATACCAAACATAAATTTGGGTCTCGACTATTCTTTTAACACATCACAAGTTTATTGGAAACATGATACTTTTTGTGCTTAACATGGTGATGCTTAAATTGAGGTGAAAAACCCTATTTGTTTTGTTGAAGATCAAAGGTCATCTTAGTTCACCAGTGGTCAAAAACAAGATTCCCAAGGTCAAGTATGAACAAAGAACTGTATTTTCCAACACATTCAGATCTCATCTAACTATGGTTACTGAAAAAATTGGGACATCTTGCTATTACACATGTAAAGCTAATCATCATATCCACAATGCATTTTTGCATTCTGGTTAACATATGCAGCCATAGTTGCTATCCCTAAGTTAGTTTTTTTTTTATTATTTTTTATTTTTGAGACTTTAAAATATTATGCTAAGTCTGCGTATTTAAAACAAATGAATCTTGTTCAACTTTATCATGTTATAACTTTAGTGAAGTTTTTTTTTCCTTCCCCTCCCCCATCAACTGAAACCATGTAATGTTTTAGATCATCGTGCAATTTACCCTCCCCCCTCACCCCACCCCCTTTCCCACCTCCCATTCTTTCCTTACAGAAATTTTGCTTTCCAGCTTATTGTTGTTACATTGTTTGAGGGTAATTCACTGATTTGTTAGTAAAGCGTAAGGGTATTTTTAATTCTTCAAATTGTAGGACCTAGAAGGATAAGAAGCTGTGATATGTGCATTCTGTTCAAGCTTTTGTTCTAAGTCTTGTAGGATGAAAAGGATCTGCTCCTTAACCCAATGCTTGAAATCCTGCTTGCTGATCTCATTTGTAATTAACTTTAAAAGAATATTTGTAACTCATATACTTTTGATTTGTAAAGAAAAACTAAGTACTCCGGTAAAACTTTAGAGGGCAACATGTCTTACCCCAAACAGTAAAAATTCTCTGGATTCAGTTTACTTTAATAGCCCCTTGCCAATTTCCATACAAACACCTGTTTTAAAGTGCACCTCACAGAGGACCCAGATGAAGCAACAACAGCTCGTCTTTAATTTGCTCAAAGCCATATCAACATCGGCTGCGTGGAGCTGTCCGAATGGTGACCTGTTCAAGTCATCAGTGACAGACCAGTCAGAGTGATGCTATTTGTGTGAACTTATGTCAACCATGGTGCTGTCACCAACTGTAGTCAGAACTATAGGACTATTCCTAAATGTGCTTGGGGCATGCCACAGACCCTCTAATGTAATATGTTTGATTCTGGGATATTGGCTATTTTATAGCAAGTTGAAACAAGCAGGTGTAAGGTCATGGATTGACATTCCTGGCCAATGTTTTGTTTTCCATAAAGGTTACCTTTCATTTAACCCTTCAAATATTTGATACATTCAGGCTATGAATTTCAGGCTGGGTACTGAAATATTGCAACTTAAAATTACTTAGGGCAAACTAGAAAGCGGTGTCATACCAAGGTTAAAACACCAGTTCAAAAAGTAAAGAAATGCAGAGCATTGGTCTCAAATGTTAATCCATGCCAACACACCAACTTGTTACATGTAAGCTTTTGGTAGAAGCAGCTTTTGATATTTATAGTCAAACCAAATATTGCTTTCATACATCAAGTTTTTCTGTAGAACATCTGACGTAAATTTGGGTCTAGAGTATTTTTTCAACTGTTGTTTTTAAGTAATGATTTATAATTTTTTCAATATAATCAGTTTTCGACACTTATGAAACTTTTTAATTTTTCCAGAGATCATTAGGGGATAAAAAAATGTATTTCTAAAGAAATATGAAAAGTTGTAGATGAATTACTGTTTGTTCATGATTTTCTCTTTCATCAAAGCAGGTATAAAGCAATGACATTTAGAGATTCCCTTTTTTATCGTATTGTATATGTCATGGAGTCAGCTATATATACCAAAATTTTAAAAGTATACTTTATGTAATCTTCCTTTTTTGGACCCCTCTTCAACTTACCCTCCCCCAAGGTTAGTCACAAAACAAAGATTAAACAGTTATCGGTATTAGTCATCAGCATATATGATTTTTGGAAAATGTATGAGTCATACCTCCCTTAGTTCACGATTCATGCATTTCTAGAATTCCGTCAACCAATTTAACCAGAGAGATAGTAATCTGCCACACTATTGTACAGGGCAGAAACTTTTCTGGACTGCAGTTGTAGCCTAAATCTCAGCATGGCTTATTACAGAAGGGGACCATCTGACATGGCATTCTAGCACTTGAAAGAATATGTCTACATTTTTGTCTACATTTTTTATCCTAGCTCCTTCATTTTGCATGGCTTAACATAGATTTATAAGGCAGGAAGGGGGGATGAAGCTTGCAATCCCCTCCATTTGGGCAGAGAATTTGCTGTTAGGGTAAAACTTAGGCTATTTCTGGGTGGCAAACATGCATTGACATTTTGGGCAAAAGAACCACCCCCCCCCTCCACCATTTGAGGTAAACATCTGCCCTTTTGTTTTGTACCAGTTCTTCAAACAAAGATGGTTAAAATAAACTTTAAATATGAAAATTACAACTACATTTAAAAATATTGGACATGATGTGTTGCTCTAGGTAGCATCTGACTCCTGACAATTTATTTCTTTGAAAGGAAAAGCTCACATTAAAGCTCAAAAGCTTGACAGCCATTCAAAACTTTTTAAAAGTACTGCCACAACTGGAATGCATGTCACTTAAACATTCAATATGGAATTACTTATGAAGGTGTTATGTTTGGTTGTTAAGTGCAGATGTTGCATTTCTGTACCTCATCATTGTCCATATTCACCCCAGGCCCTGCAGATATCATGGCCCCAACCATCGTCAGGCAGTGTCCAGCAAACATCAATCAAGTAGCGCCTCAAGGTTCAACAACTGTTCCAGTCGTCTGGACAGAACCTACTGCCGTAGATGACTCCGGATCTGTTACAACCACCAATAACTTCAGTCCTGGGGATGGTTTCCCTATCGGCACTACTACGGTCAGGTATTCCTTTGTGGATGCTGCAGGAAATTCAGCCAGCTGCTCATTTCTTGTCACTATTGAAGGTTTGTATCATAATAAAGAGAATTAATAGAAATACAATAACAGTTTCATTTTTGTTGTCCAGATGTCCTCTGTAGATTTTGTACAAATTGGTCGTAAGAATTACATGATTTTAAGGTAAGGACTTAGAATTCCAGAGAATTCTATTGACCTGTGATAGAGTCATTGTCAATTATACGGTATTTTAAAGTATTTGTCAACAAACATAAATCTTGCGGTACTACAAGAATTAACAATCATTTGGGTGACCTGGACAGAACCTATTGCCATAGATGACTCTAGGTCTGTTACAACCAACAATAACTAAAAGTCCTGGGGATGGTTTCCCTATGGGTACCACTACAGTCAGATATATCTTTGAGGATGCTGCAGGAAATGCAATTAGCTGCTCATTTCTTGTCACTATTGAAGGTTTGTATGTATCATAGTTATAAAATATATCACTGACAAATTCATATTTGTTGTAAAGATTTCTTCTGTACATTTTGTAAAAATTGGATAGAGAAATTGTATTTTGATTATAAGGTACAGATCTTCGTAGCTTTAGGGTTTTGTCTTCGTAACAAAAAGTCCTTTGTTCACATGAAAAATGCTATAATTGTAGACTATGTCATAACTTTTCGTTAGTGAATTCATTCATCCAAATTACAGTGTTTATGGATGTCAAACTGAATTATAGTATGGTTGCAAAAGAGAAAAAATTATTGAATTAATGTGAAGTTAAATATTTTAAAATACTTGTCAAGTTTTTGAAATGGTTTCTACCAAAAATTTATCCCCATTTGTCCTCAGCCCCTGTAGTCACAGATGTCACACCACCAATCATTACTGTACAGTGTCCAACAACTATCAGTTTAGTTGCACCTCAAGGTTCCACATCTGTCACTGTGACCTGGACAGAACCTAGAGCTGTAGATGATTCTGGAGAAGTTACAACCATTAGTACCTTTAGTCCTGGGGATCAGTTTCAGATTGGTACATCAACTGTCACATACACATTTATTGATCCTTCAGGAAATACAGCAGAGTGTTCATTCCCAGTAATCATTCAAGGTTTGTTTTAAATTATAATGCTTACAGTATTTATCCTTATTTATGTTCATAGGCTGTATTCATAGGTTGTTAAATAGTCCATACAAGAAGTAAGGTGATATTGTAGAAGCATTAACTTTGTCTATAAGTCTGCTTAATTGGGGTGCAACAGATTCAGTTACTAGAAATGGGTGTAAGATCTTTTGTAGATCAGGTGCGAAACAAAAAAAGTTTTGATATGCCACATACAAGGCAAAATATTCAGCAGGTCAAAATTTGGTATTAAATACCAAACTGCTATTTTGTTGCACAGTATGAATTCATAAACTGCTTGAAAATGTGCACCATTAAAAGTGTGAAAATAGTAAGTAAATTAGGATCATTTTACCTGCCACAGATATGCTTTATTGGTTGCATAGATGTTGAAGGTGAATGGGGACAACTTTATATCCATCAGAATTGTGCAAAAAGTTGGCAATGATTGTGTGATGTGGCAGTTTGTCATGATATTGCCTAAAAGTTGGCAATGATTGTGTAATGTGGGAGTTAAGTTTGTCATGATATTGTCCTAAAGATAGTGCAAAAATTAAATGTGATATTTTTCCATCTGGTGATACCAGAATTTTGCTGAACAGTACAGAGTACAAATTCCAGAGCAATTATTTTACCACACTGCTTCGGTGCTGTGACCAAGTGGATAAAGGGGGCAGCATTCGAAGTGATAATACTTGGCAACTGGGAGGTTTGGGGTTCAGTCTCCAGCCATGTTGGGTGGGCTTTATGGTGTGGTGGGTGTTTTATCAAAGATCAATCTACAGTTTTTCCAACTGAGCTGGTCCTGCAAAAGAAACCAACTTTGGTCTAAATTGTTGAGTTGGTTTGCCACCTGACAGGAACCTGTAATTTACAAGCCATAGGCTTCTCCTACATTTGTGGTTGCTGAACATTGCAAAACAACTGCCCTTCATGGCCTGAATTATTATATTGGGATTGAAAGTCCAAGTTATTTGTTGCAAATTTGAGATGTATTTCTTTTTTCTTCCTAAGGTTCTACCCCAGTTGATCCCTTCCAGTTCCTTGTGCCTTGTCCATCAGACATAACAGTTTCAGCCCCTGCAGGACAGCCAGGTGTAGAAGTGTCGTGGAGGGAACCGGTGGTTGTTGATAGTCAAGGAAATATAGTGAATGCTGCAGGATCCGCTCCTCCAATGCAATTCTTTCCAATTGGAACCTCTACAATAACATACACCTATAGCGACAGTTTAGGGAATACAGACGGCTGTTCATTTGATATCATTGTGCAAGGTATTATATCTTGAGATGTATTTATGGTGTGACTTGTAAACTGTACATCTGTTCATTTGGTACTATTGTGCAAGGTATCATTTTTTCAGATGTACTTATGGTTTGAGTTATAAAATGTAAAATATATTGTCTCAAAATGAATGATGAGGAATCTGAATTTGTGTTATTCAGTAGCAGTTGCCAAATCCCGAAAAAGTAAGACTAGCAACTTTAATGTGTTGGAGAAATTTCTGTTAATCGCTCAGACAGCATTAAACTGCTTGGGGTACATTTAAAAGAAACTCTTAATCTAAAATATCACGTTCTTGCTTATTACGGGTGGTGCGTTGTCTTTGTTCAGTCTAAAGAAGATTTGTCACTGTCTTAAAGTTGCCAATGCAATGATATTTTCTCATATGGATTATTGCAATGGTCTTTTTGTGAATCTCCCTGATTCAACTACTGAGCCTATGCAAATGATTCAAATCTTACTGCCAAAGTTGTTCTGGGCAGGTCAAAATATGACAGTGACAAAGAAGCCTTGAGAGACTTGCATAGCCTTCCTGTCCAAGCCTGAGCTGAATATAAAATTCTGTATTTATGGTTGAATGGTTGGTCTGCAAATCCTGCAAATATTTTGCGAGATCTTCACAAGGCATATGTCTTGAAGTTTCCTTCACCAGCTGCAAATCGTTTGCTGATTGTTCATGTAGCGTAGTTGGCCCTAGACTGTGGAATTCTCTCCTGGTCAACATTAGGCAGGTGAAGACATTACAGTCCTTTAAGGTTGCTCGAAAGATGTATCTTTTTAAGAAAGTCTTTGAATGACTTTTTTGTTTCTTTGTACAGCACCTTTGAGTGTGTTTTCACAGTATTGTGCACTTAATCAAGTTTGTGTTTGTATTAAACACAACATGATTACATCACATGATGGCATACTACCGTAATTGGTATTCTTGAAAGAAATTAATCCTAGTTATAAATTTACTTACAAAGTGCATCAAAAACTCTTAAACTGTATATCTTAAGAGGATTTTGTTTTAGAGATCAATGGTTGGAAGCTTAATCCATTTCTGTGTACTGTAATTTCATTTTTTTTAATTAAGCTGAGTTAAATGTGGCTCAATTTCATATAGCAGTTTTCTACCACTATGAAAGTTCTGCATATGGCCTGTGTAAGGGAATGTATTTTACCTTTGTTCAAAAGTTTGCAACAAGTTGTTTCTGCCCCAGGTGTTGCTAAAATTTAAGAGTATATGCTTGGCTGTGTCCCAAGTGTACCTAGTGTTTAAATTTGAATAGAGAAATGAATAGCATGTATGCCTCATTATTACTAAGAGATTATCCAGGTTAGGTTAGACTAGGAAGAAGCATTTTTAGCAGCAAGGTAAAAAAAAAGTTCATTTTAATTTTTTTTTGTATGTAAATCTTAATGACATATTTTTTTTTCTCATTTTGTATTATTTAGGTCCCACAGTTGATCCTTTCCAGTTTGTCGTACCTTGCCCTGGTGATATAACAGCTACAGCTCCAGCAGGACAATCTGGTGTTGAGGTCACATGGCAGGAACCAGTGGTGATTGACAGTCAAGGAAACAGAGTGTCAGTTACAGGGTCTGGTGCTCCAATGCAATTCTTCCCTGTTGGAACATCTACTGTTACGTATCAATACAGTGATAACCAAGGCAACACTGGCAGCTGTTCATTTAATGTTTTAGTTCAAGGTGCGTTTCATGTTGCTTAATTGCGTTTTGAAATTCTGTTACATTCCTGTCTCATTTATTTGAAATTAACAATTCTTTGCGTTTACTATTACCTTCAGGATGTTTTATGAACTGTAGTCTTGTGTTTGGAAGTACCAAACCTGGGATAATGTAACCCTTTTATACTTAAATGTCAATTACACATGGTGTTGCAATCTTACAGTCTCTTGGAGTGGATTATTTGTAAATTTTTCAAAGAATTGTTGAGTAACCATGTCTGGGAAATTAAAAAGTCATATAGTTTCAGAATACCAGGTTCTTTAAGCAGAAAATAAAAAAAAAAAAAAAAATATCAGCAACAATCTGCATTTTTATACATCATTATGATGGCACCCAAGTTCCTTTCACACTGGTAAAAGTTCCTTGAAGAGTCAGTAATGATGTAGTACAGGCTAGCTTTACATTCTGTCAGAAAGCTGCTTGTTTTCTAGCAGCTCCTTGACTTGTAAAATGTATATGTTGTTGTTTCTGTTTAACATATTTTGTTATTGCAACCAGCATACACACACACACACACTACAAATACGATTTCAAGAATGCACCCATATTGATGCCCATACACAAATATTGGTTATTTTGTGTGTGTGAAAAATTGAAGAAAGAGCAGTTTCCTGAAATGCAGCTTTCCACATTTTTTTTGTTTTTTTGTTGTTTTTTCATTTCTTGTAAACATGGCTAGTTATTTTTGGTTTCGATGACAGAGAAACCTATGCAGCCATGATGGCGTATGTGTGTATGTATGTGTGTATATATGTATGGGTGCACTCACAAACATGTCCTTAGCGGGTACCGAGGCAGCAGGCTTGAGCTACGATCTCGGATGTCTTTCGTAGCTCACGCGCAGCTCGAAACTGGAGTAGATACCCGAAAATTCAGCCACTGCAATGAGAAGTCACGCACGGCTGCACGTGCCTGCCTTGCAGCGCAGCCCGGCCTCAAGCATGTAGCTCACCTCGAATACTTCGCGGGCAGCTTCGCTGCTTTGCAATTTCCTTGCATTCCCTACCGGATCCTTTCCTAGTACCCCGTAAGACTTTGGATGTGCGTATGTGTGTGTGTATGTATGTGTGTGTGTTTGTGACGCTTAGCTTGTGTGCACTAAATCTCAAGAAGGGAAACTCCAACAGTTCTCAAACTTGGTACATAGATGCCCCATATTAAGAGGAAGTAGCCTATTGTTTTTGGTGGGGGTCAAAGGTCACCTGGGGTCACAGGGGGTCAAACTCTGAAAACCTTGTGTGCACGATATTTCAAGAAGGGAAACTCTGACAGTTCTCAAACTTGGTACACAGATGCCCCATATTAAGAGGAAGAACCCTATTGTTTTTGGTGGGGGTCAAAGGTCATTTGAATGAGTAAAAAAAGCAAGAATCACCACTCTATTATACAAGCCCTTCTAGCTCAAAATTTCTACGGTCATGGTACACAAATTTGAAATCGTT
>WURT03186655.1:0-10122 GCA_009936505.3 Holothuria glaberrima | reverse complement strand
ATGGACCTTACTTGGCGATGATCCTACCAGCAGCCAAAGAAGAGGGCAAAAAGTTGAAGAAAAGGTAGGAACCTTGTAAGAGAGGAGTTGTAAGAGAAGATGCAGTTAGCCAGATTTTTCCTGTTTGAAGGAAGGTGAAAAGGTTCTCTTAAATTGTCCTTACATTCATCCTTCATGTGTTATATGGCTATCACGACCTCTAAGAGCAGTAGTGATCTGTAGCAGAACATGATGACCAAAGAAAGCTGTTTCATGTTATGTTTGTGTTGTCAGTACACAGCATTAGGCGAATTATCCCACTATGAGACAGGGCACCTGACCACCACAGTTTTTGGCTGATTGCTGTGGTTGCCCAACAATCAACCTAACCAACATTAATCAAGAAGAATAACATTCAATAGCACTTTAACATGGGTGATAAATGTAAACCTGACAGCAAGCAGTAAACTATCCAGCCATTGAATATCTATCCACTTGCCTGCAACAATTTGCCTGTACAACTATGATCCAATAAGGTCCAGTCAACCAAAATAAACAAAGCGACCTGTGATCCAAGCTGACAAGGGATTCAAGGCCTACCAATCTCATTAGGCCAATTGAAAATGGTAGGAAAACACTTTTTAAATTGGGAGTGTTGACAGTCTGTGACTGGATTTTGTAGAGGAACATATTTCATCATGCTAAAATACAGTCATAATGCCAGGAAAACTTGTTCCCATTATTTGTTCACTAGTTAAATAAAGCAAACACTTAGAACAGAAAAAGGACAGTTAAACATATTTGGCAAAAAGTATGCTGTTCCTAAGAGGGTCCACTGTTTCTAGCTGTTGGCCCCCTACATATGAGTATTACTCCTATACATACATTGGCGTCACTTGCGATCTACTGTACCAATGTTAGCAACCCTTTATCAGGCATTTTTTTTATTGATTTGTGTGCAGATTGTGTACTCTCAGAATTTATATATGTACAACAATTAGAAGCATAGCCCTAAAATATACAACAAAATTGATTAAAGCAAGTCTTTGTCCTGTACATTTCACACCACAAAATAAGCGGAGCTTTATTTTGTAATATTCCTTGCTTGCAACTCACTCAATAAAGGATTCTCATCAGTTAACTGTGTAATTTTAAATAAAAATGTCATACAGCAACATTACTGTTGTGGATCCTCCTTTCAAAATGTGTATTTACATAAGAACCAATAAGCAGTTCAAAAATTATTTTGAATAATGCCTATGAATATTGTGAAGTTGGATTATCTCTGGGGTGTTAGAATGTGTATGTTAGGAGGAACATACTCATACTTGCTAGGAGGGTGATGCTTTTATAAGCTTGTTGTAACTATTATCGGAAGCATTTTAAGATTATAAATTAAATTCAGGCCTAGAAGGGCGGGTGTTTCATGACGCTAGGCAACCACAAATGTGCGAGAAGCCTATGTGGCCTATGAATTACAACTTCCCGTCGGGTGGCTAACCAACTCAACAGTTAAGATCAAATTTGGTTTCTCTTTTGAGAAAGCCAGTGCAGATGGGAAAACCGTAGATTGCTCTTGGATGAAAAACCCACCTTCTTTGACCCTGTCAGCGATCAAACCTTGAAACTCCCGGTTGCAAAGCTTCATCGCATGAAATGCCACCGCCTTTATCCACTCGGCCATAGCACCATTTGTCAGTACTAGGTTGATACTGTCAGTCAGTTTCTAAAATTATAGTCAGGTGTTGTGCTGAGACTGTTGGCTGATGGAAAGGTTAAAGGTCAGATCAGCATATGCACTGCTCTGTTGACAGCTAGGTTTCACATACTATGTAAATTTATGATCTTTAAACACTAGTGTTTCTTACGTAGGTATGCTGTTTTCAACTTTGATGGTTCTTTGGCTGAGCTGAAGGGGTTTGAAGTGAAGAGAAGAGGTGAATTACAACTGATTAAAATCTTTCAAGCCTCTGTCTTTGAAGCATTCTTAAAAGGTGGCACCTTGGAGGAATGTTATGCTGCAGTGGCTAAGATAGCTGACTATTGGTTGGATGTTCTATACAGTAAGGTGAGATTAATGGTCAAATACATTAGGACAATGGACAAATCACTATGCAGCACCCAAAATGGCCCCCAGAAATATGGTGAGGGCAAAAAGAACCAAGTGTTACAAAAATCTCCCTCCTTTCCTCCTAAATAATTGCCCACAAAAATAATAAATATATTACCTGTGGATGCTTAAATAGCCCCTGTAAATTCAAGGGAGTGACTAAGTTTTTTCTAAACAAATTAACAAAGCCTATATGTAATATAAAATTTAAAATTGATACCTTCAGTGAGACACATGACTTCTGCCATTATTATTTGGCTAGGAACATTATGTCCATGTGTTTAATGTGCTCTTGACTCATTTATCTCTCTTAAAGTGACACTTTTCTTGCATCTCTTTAATGAGGGTACTGTTATGTACCCCTGCTCTTATTTAACAACTTAAGGGTTTCTGTGTGGTGCGGAAAACTTTGGAATACTCTACTTTTTGAGTGTTGCTTATTTCAAGTTTGCTTGTTTTTGAAGTTTATGTTAATTTTCATTATGACTAACTTTGTATTGCAGGCCGCAGACATGCCTGACAGTGAACTGTTTGAGTTGATTTCAGAGAATCGTAGTATGTCAAGGAAACTTGAAGATTATGGAGAACAGAAGTCTACCTCTATCAGCACTGCTAAGAGATTGGCTGAGGTAGGTTGCACATTAACAGACTTGCTGGCCACATCTGAGATCATTCCCAATATGGTTTGATTTATGTGCACTTATGACAAGTAAAATACAGTACAAAAAAAAAAAAATAAAGAAAAAGTGCAGCAATGATGTTTATTATCTCTGATGAAATGATCGCAAGGTACTGGCCTTCATTAGATTTCAGGATGTGATTGTATGCTCTTGGGGGTTTGAGGGTTGACTTGATTTTATTTACTCCAAATTTTCAGTTATTTTTCTTCCACCGCAGAAACTTTTGATCAAAAAAAGTCAGAAAACATTAAAATGCAAACTTGATGCTTATATGTCGTTGTTCAAGACAGTGCAGGAGGACAAGATTGTGATGGGGCAGTTTGAGGAAGTTGTATGTTTTGATTCTGTGACTGGGGTTTGTTGTCATTTGAAGCACAACACCCCTGTTTATTGCAAGTGTCAGCTACACATGGTAACTGTGTAGTAGATGCTTTTACTGAAGATAATATAACCTAAAAGTTGTGATCACTAGGACCAATATTCAAATAGTAAATTGAAAATTGAATCTGTTACTTCAGTTACAATGGCGATTACAGTCAATGATTTTTCATTTTAATCCATTTTCTACCTTCTTTCAGTTTCTTGGAGACCAAATGGTGAAAGACAAAGGACTGGCTTGTAAGTTCATTATTTCCAAGAAACCTGAAGGGGCACCAGTTACAGAACGAGCCATTCCCCAAACAATATTTCAGGCTGAACCTGGGGTGAAGAAACATTACCTTAAAAGATGGCTGAAGGACCCAAGTAGGACAACGTTCAATGTCCGAGATGTAAGATGTTAATTTTGGGAATCTTTTATTTTGCATATATTTGATGTTTAAGAAATTTATATATCAGATTAAATGTGTAAAGAGCATTGCAAATTATGTGTTGTGTATTCTACTTCTCATTCTTAAAGATGTCATGCTATGGCAAGAAAGCATTTCAAAATGATGCATGATTGTCTTTATTGAAATTTTTTATTCATTTTTTTAGATCCTAGATTGGGAGTACTATATTGAAAGACTTGGTAGCTGTATTCAGAAGATTATCACCATTCCAGCAGCTTTGCAGCAGGTTCATACAAATGTTTCATTTATTGATGCTGTAGACAGTCTTTAAGGATACTGGTTGCTTCATAATGCTTACATAGTAAATGTAGCAGAAGTCTGGTCATGGCCAGTAGTGTATTCTGGAAAAAAAAAGTTACAGATTCATAAAGGGCTGATTGAGTTGGTTCATAAATTTTGTGATGTTTTGTCACACCTGTTGAGTTTTACTCATATCTTGATGGTAAATGGTCAAACTAAGAGATTCAGAACATCTAAAATACAACCAAAATGACAATGATAAGGTAACTAAGGATTACAATCATCATTTATTACAAATTTCTGACCAGACTCTTTTCCCTTAGGTATTAATCATATGCAACCCCTGTTCAAATACAACCCATGAGGGAAGCTTACACCAACTAGATTGACAGGCTCTCAACTCCTCTTACAAACATCCGTTGTGATCAAGACTTCAGTTGTAAATACATGTTGTGTTTTCCAGAGTGGGTAGTCTATCAAGGGCTTGGCTATCATCGCAAATGAGCTTTTAAGGACATAAAAACTACAATTTTTCATGTTTTCCATAACTATATGGAAGTGATAAATGGCTAATAAGGCTAATTAGAAGCTTTTCATGCAATATTTGCCTTCAGACTTGTCACAAAATATTCAATATCAACTCAATAAGCCCCTTTAAGGTACCCATGCCAGGTAAAACTGAGCAGTCTACTTGTGGTCTAGATGTAGTCAAGGATCATAGCAATCCTATATGTCCTGTGTAATTCTCCTATAAATTTGAAAAACACAAAATCCTATATCCCCAAATTTCCAACATTTGTGTGATTTGGGGCCTGTGTCCCCATGCTGTATTCAGTTAATATTTCTGTATCTGCTGAAGCAGTTATTCTGAGGTGACCTGTGGTAAAATTTTGGACACATTCTTTGTTCCTTGTCCTCTTCCAAGAAGGTGTTTTAAATTGGCTTTGTCAGACAGGTTATAGCAGACATAGGTGCTATAATTAGAGAGAATGAAAAATGGAAAGGATTCATTGGTAAGATTTGGGAAAAGTCCTTATTAAACATCCTTCTCTTCAAAAAAAAGAAAAAGAATCATCTGATGGCCACATTATATGTTCAAAACATTTTCTGCCACAACTGCAAGGCTTCATTAAAATACAAAAGAAGGAAACTTCATAATGGATTCAGCATGACAAGAGTCAAATGGTTTTCTCACAGTGCCTCCTTTCACAGACAATTCCCTACCTGAACACTTTCCACCCAGACATTTTACCCTTCCCTGCCCCCAAAAAAATTTACTCATGAAAATTACAAATTTTCTGGTGGAAATACTTGTCTGGTGGGTATTGCTATTGGTGGGATTTGTACAGGTTGAGAATTGTCAGGTTGGAATTGTCCATGCAGGAATTGTTCCAGGTCACAGAGTTAAAAAATTTTGGTATTTACCACAGTTCATTGACTCCATATTTTAATTAATTTACCTATAGGTCCCAAACCCTGTACCTCGAGTCAAACATCCAGACTGGTTGCACAAGAAACTCATGGAGAAGAATGACATCTACAAACAGAAGAGGATTAGTGAGATATTTTGTCGCAAGCCAAGGAAGCAAATTGTGGTCAGTCAGCTACAAATCTATATGATAAGAATGGCTTGAAGTATAACTGTTAAACAATTAGTCTTCTTTTAATCACCAAGATAGCGTGCAATAGTCTATGATTAGAAAGAGTCCTCCATTTGCCTACTCTTAGGCCATGTTACAAAAAGAGTTATGCCTGATCTTAAGTTTGATTTCAATAGGACCATTACATGATAAATCAAAATTTAGATCAATCTTAATCCGATATGAAACAGGGCCCAGGACTACCCATGCATGTACACATCAGACTCATATTCGTACAGTAAAATGGACCTCACAATTTCGCCTCCTTCAATTCAGATTTTTGACCACAAAGTACCTCTAATAGCACATTAACATGTATTCTCAGGGGAGAAATCTATAGATTTTTGTCATAAATGACAAATGGCAATGTTCTCTATATTTCTGAAAGCTGTCTCTGTATATTAAGATATACATATTTTTTGGACATTGTCCTAGCACACTAACTTTTCCAAAAAGCTAAGCCCTTGAAATTTCCTTGTCATTTTTTAATGCTGGAATATTTTGCCACTTTTCTCATATTCTCTCACAATTTTGCCCCATGTTTCTCAGATTTCCTAAACATTTCACACTTTTCTTAAAATGCTTTAACTATAATCATAAGCATTTTCTTACAATGAGGAACTTTTTTTGGAAAGTGGAAGCACTGATGAGGTTTTACTGCCCAGTTTCTAACCAATTAGTTTGAGTCGAGCCGGCCACTGCCTTTTTTCCAGTTGTAGCTCACTGGCTCGTTTTCCCTACTCCATTGCTTATGCTGAGCACCAAGCACAATGGCAGTAGGTTCCATTTTTAAAGTCTTCAGTATAACCCGGCCAGGATTTGAACCCTAGACCTTCCGGCTGCAATCTATCATGTCCATTCCATGGCTATAGTGTAGTGTTGGTATTGCAAAGATTATGTATGTTAAGGTACTACAAGTCAGTACTGTGGTTTCAGTTGTATTTTTCACATTTGAGTGTTGCAGCAACTACCACTATCATCTACCTAACAAATTTTTCTTCTCATCGTTCAGTCACTTTGAAAAAAAATTTGAGTTTGAGGATAAATATAGGAGTTCAAGCCAGAGGTGTGGGTGAGAGGGTTGTAGCCTTCCAAAAGTTGGACCAAGAACACTGTTTCAAGCTGGGTATTGCAAAAAATGGGCAGTTTCCTAGCTCTTCTGTGTTTTTTTTTTTCCTTCCCAGGTAAAGATGTCTCGGCCCTCTAGAAAAAAGAATAACATTTCATATGAACTGAGGGGTAAACAAGTGAATCAAAACTGGATTTTGACCCCTCCCTTCATGCAACTGTGTGTAGTGATATGTAGGTTTTAAGAAAGTGATTATGCATATACTGTATGCAGTTTTGGGTAAGGTTCTGGAACTCAATAATTCTTTAATTTTACTTAAATTAGGATGAAGATGACACAGAGATGGAAACCCAGGAGGAGGAGGAGAGTCAAGGTGAGGGCGCTGTTGTAGATATTGAAGACTTTGGAAGCTCAAAGAAAAGGAAAGGTCCCCTAACACCTGTTGTCAATTCCAAAAGGAAAAGGGTACCATCAGGGATTGGAGGAAGAACAGAATCGGAAAAGGAAAACAGTGAGATGTCACAATCCTGGCAGGAGAGGTTAGGACCCCCACCAGCTATGGGGACATCCAGGGTAAGTAAGGACATTCAAAGGAGGGTACTGTTGAAGAGCTACCAAATCCCAGATTAAAGTTCATTTTCATAAAGATGAATAATATTTAGAAAATAGGAGACGAAATCAACTTTTGTCATAATGTTGGCATTAAGAGATTTCTAAAGGATTTGAACAGTCATAAAAATGCAAACTTGCTATGCTATGAATTTGCTCAAGATTTTTTAAAATTTGTATCTTCAAAGAATAGTAAAGTAATACTATCAAGAGATTTTGGAACACTGGCTGCATGAAAGGAGTTATTGAGATAGATTTTGAAAGAATAGACAGAAAACGACCAAGTTGTTGTGGCTCAAAGAAATCATTACAGACTTCCTGCAAGTCATCATTTTTGCAGATGGTAGCTTCCTGTCACAGCAAACATGATATTGTTCAAAAGCAACAGGATTTGTATACTTTATCATATTTAATGTTAGGGTTTGCCTCTCCTGTAAAAATGAACTTTTTCAGAGTAGAAGCTACAGCTGAAAAAATGGGAAAAAGGCATGCACTTCTCGTACATTAGGGTGACGAATTTTTGCTGTTCTCAAAGGTCAAACACAGTGACCTATTTTGGTTTCCCAATTGCACATTTTTTGTGATCTTTCAAGGTCAAGTACCATGTTTTCTATTTCCATCGAATTCTGTGTCTTGTGTATCATTCTTTTGCCCTAAGGTATTGTTCAGATGGAAGCAAAACAGTGTTCTGACATAGTTAATCTTAAGTGCCAAAATAAAGTTTGTGTTTTTAATGATTTTTTGATTGATTTCTTTCCCACTTTTTATTTCTCTTATGTGAAAATTTCATTTCCATGTTCTTAAATGCTTTCTGTGTTTTCCATGTTTCTGGTGTTTTCTATATATTTGTTTCACATATTTCTCTAGCTTGGATCTGATATTGATATAAAATTAATATGGTCAAGAATTCAATGAGTTATGAAAAATTTAAAAAGTTTTCCTTTGTATGAAATTTGGTATCATCTCTCCTCTTGAAATCTTAGAAAGACATCCAGAAGTGGCTGGCATATCACAAGGAGAAATGGAAGATGCAGATAGAACAGAGGAAAGAGATGAGGAAGAAGAGACGGTTGGATGCTGCAGATGGAGGCCATGTAGGCGGGGCTGTGATGAGGATGGGTCCTTCCAGGGGCTTGGGGACATTCCTTCGAAAGACAGCTAGGTCTTTGCTTGATTTACCCTGGCAGATTATTCAGGTAATGTTCTAAAATTAATTTTCTGATTTAGAAGTCATATCTTCAGGTTGAGCTTTATCTGTCCGTTAGTTTTTCATTTTATATCTTTTGGTAACCCCCCCCCCCCCCCCACAATTTTCCATCACATAATCAGGGGTGTGCCCATGCTGGACTCAGGACTGGTTGATCCAACATGGCAATAAAAGTTTTTGGCCATTACTAATTAAAATATATTGAAACCTGTCAGAGTATTACTAACCAGCATGAGTATATCTCCCAGCAGGCACCCCCTACCTTAGACGTCTCCATCATGATGATGATCAATGTGTCCAGCACTGAGAAAATTTGGGCCTAGTCCTTAATGATATTTTTTGATGGCATAATATGTCAGCAGTTTTTTAGTTTTTCTGCAAATGTGTGTTGTGAAGAAAAAGTTGGAATATTATATGAAGTTTGTATAATTTGTAGGCAGCTTTCCAAGAATTTGTTGGTTTGTGTAATTACCTTATTCAAGCTTTGGAGTTCTCTTCACAGTTATTTCTTTTTTATGGGATTTGCATTACATGGAGTGGGAGGCTCACAACTGCACAACTGGATGCAAAGGCTGATTTTCATCTTTATTATTTTGGTTTTTTAGGTAGCAGAGACAAGTCATCCTGGACTTTACAAGCTCTGGGCCCTGATCGGTAATGATCTACATTCCATCAAACTCTTGGTTCCAAGAATCTTCTACATCAACCAAAGGAATGCCAAGGATACCACTGAAGGCCCAAGTAAGAATTTACTAGCAACATTGAGATTTTGAAGTAGTCAATGCTTTTTATGTGAAGCTTTACTCTGCACACTTTTATTTTTTATATTTAAGAGAAGATATGAGTACAAGTCTTGTGTTTTTGAATAACAGTAGTTTTAGTTATCAATTAGCCACATGTTTCTGCTAGAACATATGTATTATCAGCTATCACTTCAGAGTTCGATATTGAAGAGTTGCAGTACATGCCAACAATTTTACTGTACCAGCGGACAAATTCTGTGATTTGTTTTGTAAATGTCCACAAATACAAAATCACTGTTTCGTTATCTTTTATAAGAATAGGTATTAATCCCATGCAATTCTTTCAGATCCAGTTAAAGAGATTTACTTTTAAGAAATATTTTCTTCAATGCTTAGCAGTCTTTTTAAGGGCAATTGCTATCAAAACTCATAATTGCCTTATGTGATCTGTGTGTCCTTACACAAAATGTTAATGAAAGTCTCTGCCATTGGTATGCATTGTAATTCTGTTATGTCCAACTAAGGAATAATTTAATTTTTAATTTAAATCTGCTCTGTATTGTATGCATTTTTTTATCTTGGTTTTGTGTTTTGGGGGAATGTGCTATTGTCAAGATCATCTGCATGGGCTTTTCAGCCCACTTCCATTTCATAATATGTATTATTAAAAGAAGGGTCTAAGCTCAAATCAAGTTTTGATGTATTAGACGGGTACTTATTTTCAGCAGTCTGGTGAAATTCCCGTTGAAATCCGATGTGTGGTTCTCAAGATATCAGCAGATCAAGTTGCCACATTTTCAACAGAAAGTGAACTTGAAGCAAGCACATATGATATCATAGCCTCACATTAATGAACAGTCCTTTGTTTTTTTTTAAACTTTATAACCAATTTTCTCCTCAACAATCAAATGTTATCAGAATGTGATTTCATGAAAGGTATGGGAAAATTACAAACTTTACATTCCACATGGGGAGGTCCTATCCGTATTAACTTCAAGGTCAACACAACAGACTG